>VMDR010002096.1:0-101061 GCA_007922815.1 Macrotus californicus | reverse complement strand
CCTCTTGTCTTTTCTTTTAAATCGCACAATAGGGATGCTATTTTGTTTTTATTGGGTTGGTTATAGAAAGGAGATAGTCCATTTGATGTTTGGAGTACTAGAAGGGAATTGTAATGGACATAATAACAACATGGAATTTAAACATATTTTTAAATTTAAAAATTATATGAATATGCATTCCTGGATTTGTCCCCAAGTGTGTCAATCCTTTATTCAAAATATTAAAAACCACACTAGATTTTCCTTTTAGAAATAGACAGAAAGAACCATCAACCTCACCAACGTCAACACCACCTGCATTCTCAAGATTCTGATTCCATGAGGCTAGATTGGGGCCCAGGAATATGCAATTTTTGCAAGCATCCCATGAGCTTCTGAAAGCTATAAACTTCCAGAAACTATCCAGAAGTGACCTACAGCCCATTGTCAGACATTTTTTTAAGCCTCTAGTGAGTTAAAGTTAAGAAAAATCTCCTTATGTCAACTAAATGCTTAAATAAGTCAATGCACTGATCATTTGCAAGTTGAATTTGCATTAGTTAATTTGTCTGTACTGAAGAATCTTGACTTTATTTCTAGAGTTTGCTGCTCCCTCCAGAAGATAGATAGCAAAATGGTTAAACATACAAATTTTTTTATTTTACCATCATGAGTGACAGTTCCTAAGTTGAAAAAACAGTCTAATAACTTTACAACAATTATTTGTAAGGCTACAATTAGATTGGAGAGTAACTGTATAATCCTCAGTACTCAGAAAAACAGAGTCCACAGCCCTGGGGTTTCTGAGAGGATGTGGGACACTCATACCTGGTTATTTCAATCAGTTCAGAAATTCTAGTCACTGCTCACAGATGGCAGAAGACAAACCCCAATTATTCCAATTTTAAAAATACTCCTCATTTCCAAACAGGTATTTATGCCTTTTTAAGTGAGTTTGAAATGATTGCTTTTAATCAGCTTTTGATAATAAAATATATACTTGCTAATGTATAATTTCTACTTTTTATAGAGCAAAAAAATTAAATCATTTTTAATGTTGACCACAGAGAGCAAACACATATCTAGGTTCTTAACTAGTGCGTAGATTTTTCTACTACTAAACACATAATGGAGAATAACCCATCAGAGAAAGCTAACTAGCAAAATTGTATATTATATTTTTGTTTATACTACTGTTTCCAAAAGTATATACTAAAGTAATACGTTTTGCCCTCATTATACCCCTTTACTAAGGAAAGAGGCTTTCATTTCTCAAATATTTTAAAATTTCTTACCTTTTCTATTGTAACAGGTTCATAAAATTGTTCTCATAATTCTGCCTATAAACACTTGATTAAACAATACATTTAAAGAGCCTGTCAATGACTCATCATTAGTGAACCCAATTCAGCCCTCGCACTTTAGCCGTTTTGCATATTCTAGAAGCAGCTGCAGAATATCAGTAAGACGAAAAGTAAGGAGTAAGTAGCTAGGTGGGTTAAGTATAACATCACAAATTTTCTAAACTCAAAGTTGAAGCTATGCTATTTTCACATCTTGCACAATTGCAGTCGTGTCAGTTAGAAAACCAATGGATGCACGTTATACGTTGTGTTAGGGTTCTCTTTATTGAAAACCAATTTATTAATACTGTTAGCAGTGGACGGCAACATACATTTTGGTTCATTTTTAAGGTGTCATTTAGGTTGTTATTTTTTCACAGACAGACTAAAATGACTTGCATTTGTATTTGTAATGACCTTTATATTTATTTATCTTTTGCTCCTTTGCATTTTTTTTTTGTGTGTGTGTGTATGTGTGTGGTGTCTTTTTTTTTTTGTAGCTTTTTGATTTGGTGTACAGAGAAGAGACGCTGCTCAATGTCATAAAAAGTGTCACACGGAATGGCCGCTCCATTATTCTAACTGCAGTCCTAGCTCTCATCCTTGTCTACCTGTTTTCCATTATTGGGTTCCTTTTTCTGAAGGATGACTTTACCATGGAAGTGGACAGGCTGAAAAACAGAACTCCCATTACAGGTATTGCTATTGCCACTAAATGAGCTTTCTCTGACGGTAGATATGATGTGTAGGTAGCTTGTTAGGAGGATTACAGATAAACAATAATGGAGGCAATGTTTTCTTTCATTCCTTTGAAAACATGTCCCGGTTCACTAAGAGCTCACGACTGTGAAATACTTTTAGGCTGTATATTAGCTCTCAGTGTGTACAGGAATATCCTTATACAAGCAACATCATCTAAGCTCAGTCTCAATAAGAAATTTTGATGATGACTATATTCCAGAAGACAGTCAACAACTTCGGCGCTTGATAATAGCTTTGGGATGCTATCTTCGTATTTTTCCCTCTCTCCCAAGAACATATAGTATCATTTACAACCATTACTTAACACATATTTGCTCACAGTATATCGTATTATACTTAAGTCAAAACATTGATTGTTTTCAATTATTTGAAACCATCATATAGTAAGAAATAAATAGACAAAAAGTACTCAAAATATTGTCATTAAGGAGCTCAATCCATCTGTATGTGGCCATCAGAATTTCAGTACAATATTTATTTTGTTGGCTGACCGGTTGGACATCATCTATTTATACTCCCTGTTATTCTTTTCATATGAGAGCTTATTCTTTCCATCTGATTTTGAATTTTTACTTATGCTTTCTAAAGGTTTCTTTTTACCACTTTCCTACCTTTTGTTGGTTTGGTTAAATTTCTTCATGACTCTTTTTCCTCCACTCCTGCTTTGCTGAGTAGAAATTGTAGTTCTGCACTTTGCTGTTAATTTCTGTGGGTGACCTTGCTGCTGATGGGTTACAGGGAATGGAAACCACAAAATGACTCACTCTCTCAGGCCATTGAGTTTAAAGGGATGCTTTAATTAGCGGTGCCTTATAAACCATATTCTTTCTTGCCTTTAACAAACATTTCTTAATGATTAAGCTAATGATATTTGGTAGCATCTTTCTTAGACTATGGGATAATTAAATGACATTTAGATCTTTTATTAAGTCTAAGTGGTCAAGGCACAGAATATAAAGATCATATACTTAGATCAAAAGTTATTAAACTTGAGACTGAATTTCATACCTAAGTATTA
The DNA here is from genome assembly GCA_007922815.1 of Macrotus californicus. NCBI lineage: Eukaryota > Metazoa > Chordata > Mammalia > Chiroptera > Phyllostomidae > Macrotus > Macrotus californicus. The sequence continues at coordinate 97,959 of VMDR010002096.1, read as the reverse complement.
TTCTCTGTTCTCAGGAACAGGAAATATTTGGTGTTAATGCATTTCTCGTTCTTTAAGTGTTCCTTTTTTCCTGGAGTTTTACAGGTATAAATAATTGGAGGAAAAACTCAGATACATAAATACCCCCAAACTCCTATTTACTAAACTATCTGTGAATCATAAACTACATGCTCTCAAAACTCTTAAAATTTTAATTGTTTATGAGGTAGGATCACATTGAGGTACTTAGTGCAGGGTGAGTCTGATGCCGAAGCATCATAATTCCTGAATTCAAATGTGTCCAGTGGTTATTGTTTTCTGAATCCAGTAGTAAATATTTTTAATTGTGTTATTTATAAAGGAAGTCAGTGTTCTTATATTATGAATGTAAGTATCTTCTTTAGAAATGTAAAAATAGCTTCCTTTTTTTGCTTACAAAACAGGCAAAGCTAGATGTAAAATACCAAGCTCTTTACTAAATGTATTCATATTTATATAAAAAGCCATTAAATAAGAGAAAGCATTAAATACTATGAATCTAGCATATGAGAACAGCTGACAAAGCTAAACTCTTGATTCTTCATACATCGTGAGTTTTTGTTTCATAGCCTGAGAGTGAACGTTATACCATGCCCTGGGAAAAACACCCTTATTTTCATGATATTTTTAATTTACTTCAGTGCTATATATTCGTGTCTGTTGATACAAGGCATAAAGTTTATACTTTCAAGTATTGAGCACTCTTTTCCGCCAACACTGAGTGAAATTACCGAGGATGACACACCCATGTAGCGAGTGAAATTTGAAGTGCATAAGTACACAGTTCTTCGGGGAATGAATCCATAATCAGAAGGCCAGGAACTGAGAGAGAGGGGAGGTTGAGGGTGCTAGAGCTGGATGGCAAGAGCATCACAGGTGCAGATGAGAGTGGAGGGTGGAGAATTTCCAAACGGCACTGGGAATGCAGGCGAAGGTACACCTTACCTCTGGGACCAGTGGAATCTGCTTCCTGATAGACGAAGGGGGAGCCTCCAGTTGACTACAGAGGGGATCCCTGTCTTAGAAAAGCCTGAGAAGTTGGAGGGAAGGTTGTGTTGACAAGTGGAGGTGACAGTCTCTCTCACACAGGTCCCTTCTTCCCCATTCTCACGGCTGCCCTCCTGTGTCTCACCCTGTTTCCTCTGATCCAGAATACTGCAGGGCCCTCCTATGTGCTTCCCTACCCCTCAGCCTCCCTTCTGCCCGCCCCAGTCATTCATTCTGACGGCAGCTCTGGCTCTGTCTCTCATTCACTCCAAGGCCTCTCTGAGACTGGTGCTGGCTGTGCGATGCTTGGTTTAGTCATTAGTGTGGACGCCCAGGCCACTCTGCCGTCCTGTCTGCACCTTTGCTGGTCTCTGTGCCTTTTGGTACACAAATTGCACCTAGAATTGCCCCTCTCCCCTACCTCGTCTCCCTATGTGTCAATCACATGTCTCCTTTAGATTAATCCTTCTCCAAAAAGCTTTCTTCTTATTTTTCTTTCTAGAATTTAGATCTTCTTCTCCTGACACACAACATTACATTATCTGTACTTCACTTCCTCCAGTCTATAAAATTATGTCCGTACCGCTGTGTTCCTGAATTGATTGTTGGTTCTCCAAGGCCTGGACTCCAGACCCACAGAGCCTAGCACAGAGTCAGAAAACATTTAGTAAGCAAGGGAACAGCTACCAGAGCACACTCAGACACCCCACCTCTCTCCCTCTCTGACAACCCGAAACCCACTCTACCCTCTCCCCCAGTCTTGCCCAGGTCAAGGGGCAGGGACAGATGAAGGTCAAATGTGCGGCCTCCCTTCCTCCAGTGGACTCCAGTTCTGGCAGGCAACCCTCAGCCTGGGCCACCTCCTCTCCACCTGTCCAAACGCCAGCTCCCACTCACCACTTCCACCCTCCAGTCCCCCGAGAATCAGGGTAACCTTGCTGTGGCGTTGCTTGGAAACACACTTGAGCATTTCTTCAGCTCTTTGTGTGTGAAAATGAACTGGCTCAGTGTAGAAAAATAGGTGTGAGAGGAAGGAACCTCTTCACTTTGTATCTGTTACTAACAACAAACAATATTTTTATAAAACTTTTTTCACATAGATAGGAAGATTACTATTTTCTGTTCCCTTCTGGGCCAAGGAAATAACTGGTGAGCCAGCAGGCAGATGGATACTTGGGGACGGAGGAGGAGAAGAAAGAACCTGAGCAGGGATTTGGCAGAAGATTCCTGCTTCCCTGAGGCATTTAACACCCTGTTCCTTGTAAGAACACCCCCACCTGCAGTCCCGCCTCAGCCACAGGGACCCACCCATGGCTGAGAGCTCAGGGAGCACCCACTGCGTTGGGAGAAATGTGTTTCTGGCATTCCAAGTCTGAACCCTAAATGCTTTTGGCCACGGAAACATTGTTATACATGGTGGTTAAGGTCTACATTATTATTAATACTTTGTCAGCCACTTTAGAAAGGTGTAAGAGGCCCTGGCCAGATGGTTCAGTTGGTTAGAGTGTTGTCCTGATATGCCAAGGTTGCAGGTTCCATCCCCGGTCAGGGCACATACAAGAAACACCAATGAATGCATAAATAAGTAGAACAACAAATTGATGTTTTGCTTCCCCCATCCCTCTCCACCCCCCTTCTTCCTTCTCTAACATCAATAGAAAAAAAACTATTTTTAAGTTATAAAAGCAGATTGGCCCATGAACCTATTCTCTATTTATAAAATTGCTTCAATGACAAAATTCTTCAGCCTTTCAAACTAAGAGTTTAGGAACATAGCTAAGCCGGGGTAGTAGTGCCTTTTATTGACATGCCTTCGTAACTGTGTTCATTCCTTGTCATTTGCGTATTTGTCTCCTTACCATATTCTACTTTGTTCTCAGGAAGTAATGACGTTCCTACTATGACTTTAACTTCAATGATGGGAACATGTAACAAGGAAAACTGCTCACCCACGATACCAGCTTCAAACACAGGTGGGTAAAAATGACTCCAGGACAGTATAAACTTGATACTTCCACAGTTGTGTTTATGTGATAAATGTTATTGCCACTTCCAGAATTGCTCTAGGAATTTCATGGTGGTTTGAAGTAGAAGAATGGAGGGTAACAGAACCAAGAAGCTTCAAACTAGAGAAAGGGCTCCCAACTCTGCCATTTTGTACCCCCACCCTGTTCCCTATATTACTTCCATTCATGGGAATCGATCAAACTTACCTGGGATACAACCGCTTAAAAATTCTACTACCATATTGCACACCCATACCACACTGAGCAAGACCCTTTAATAAAGAATCTGGAAATGGGCGGGCTTAGAATAAAAATGTCTTGGTCCTAATACTGAGCTTGCCACTTTCTGGATATGTCTGTCTTAGATGTGTTACACAAATTCCCTGGGCTTTGCTCAGATGGCTTGCCCAGAGAGGAAAGGAGGGAGCAAGAGACAGAATATGATACTTTCCCTGCTTCCAAAGGAGCAAATGGAAACATGCATATAAAAATAATTTTAAAATTCCAGTTGTTCTCAATAGTTTGGAAACTATGGCATATGTGAAAATTAATGAGCTATAGAAGGAATTAGCAATCTGTTTCCAGAAGCAACAATAATTCAGGGGGTATATGTGTTTAAATAGTTAAAGAGTTTTATATATATATATATATATATATATGTATGTATGTGTATATATATACACACACACACACACACACATATATACACACACACATATATATATAAATATATATATATATAGTGGAGATATACATGCAGATATAGTGGATTTAGTCTGTCTTCTGTTAATAAAGGACGAAATTGGATTCAGGGAGGATGAAGGAAGAAAGAGTAGGGCATAGTGTAAGGGCAGATTTCCCCATTTCTGTCTGGGAGCATGCTGGCTGGGCACAAATGATAGGCCTTCATTCCTGAGTTTCCTGTTTCTCTGAGATGTTGGACTATTGCTTGAGGAAAAATGGAGTCCCTTCTACTGATTGAAAGTTTCATGCTTCATGACCAGAAGGGAGAAATAAACACATGCACACATTCCATCCTGGTGTGCAAGCCACAATAGGCACCATGAGCAGTTGCCACCAAGAATGTTCTCCCCTCTACCTCCTGGGCACCCAGTCAGGGCTTCCAAACGGGACCAGCTCATTCGCCGCTTGTGCAGCTTCCTGTGTTCTGCAGTGTTTACAGTCCTGTTACCTGTACCCTCCAGTGTCACTTCCATGTCTTCAGCCTTCCTCATGTATTCTAGCACTGGCTCGTGATGTCACACTGCAGGGTGGGCAGCTGAGTGGTGATGTCTTACTCAGGCAGTGGGATCTGCAGTCATACCACACTCTTGTCTCGTATGTGTCTGACTCGGCTGAAATGCCGGTCTTCACTGCTTCAGCTGCCAAGCAGTAAATGCCTGTCCTGTACTTACCCAATTGGGAGTTTGGAATTTCAAGTGTAAAACCATTTGCTTATTTCTATTGATTTCTGCCAATCTGTAATCCAAGGGCCATTCCGGTTCACCCTGTGAATAGATTAGGAGGTTTTGACCAGCTGACCTCTACATTTCAGGTCCCTTCCAGTTCTGAGGTGTCCAGGTACCTTTACGGGTCCTGTTTCTGTTCAGCAATGTCCTTATTCTCTCTTGTATCCTCCTCAAGTCGGATCAGCTCCAGAACAGGGACTGGCAAGCTACGGCTCCTGGGGAGATCTGACTTGTCACCTCAGGCTAAGAATGGTGGTAACATTTTTTGAAGGTCTTTTTTTCTTTTAAGAAACGTATTCAGTGGAAACTACACGTGGCCCACAAAGCCTGTTGGTGCTAGAAATGTTGCATAGGACAGTGCCAACAGCAGAGTTCTTTACCCTGCTGCTAGAAACATGCCTTCATGTTGACATAGTCACGTTTCGTGCAGTTCTTCGCCACATGAAAATAGGTCTTAAATAAACTATTATTATTTAACCCATGGTTTTCTATTTTAAAAAAGTCTCCTTGCCAAAGCCCAGATGTATGATGTCTGCCACAGCCCCAGCTTGAGGTTACCCTGAACCCACGCTGGCTTCTTTGATTGCGACTCCTTCCACACTGTCACTCCTAATGATCCACTCTGGCGGGTTATCTTGGGGACTGGCATCAAGCTCATTTGCCAGCAGCTTGCAGAATCTGTCACAATCTCAAATTTAGGTCTGCAGATACTTCTCTGCTCTTATCATCATCCATTATTTTTTTAAAAATCGCAGAGAGCAACTACTAAAAGTTGGGCATAGTTTAAGTAGCTGGGTGAAGTTCAATAGCTAGATAAAATCAAATAGCTCTTAGGGTCTTTTGGACACCTGGAACTTCAGTTCGCTGTCACCAGTACTTACCCTCTTGTCTACTCAGCATTTTTCTCCTTAATGAAATGTGAAAAATGATATGTTTAAAAAGTTACTTTCTTGTTAGCACAAATATTTCAACAACATGGTTCCAACATATATAGTAACCCTACTTCTGCCTTGCTCTTCTGTATCTGAATATTACTTTAAAATTACTTCCTTTACTTTAAAGAAGATATATTTTACCTGTGGTTTGATTTTTAAGAACAGAGCACTACCTTGCCAATGAGCCAACAGCAAAGCCAGTGTTCCTCCTGTAGGAAGGGAGGCCAACCCAGGGAGCCCTGCACAGCAGGCGAACTGGTGATGCCCACTCATAGCCTGGGAGTGGGAAGCTCCTGAGGCACCACCAGAGCCCAGTGTCCGAGAGTGATGTCTTCCAGACCATACGTGCTGTAGACGTAGCCCAGGTCATGGCTGCCCAGCTTCCTACAGTTCCCCAGGCGCTATCTTACAACAGCCAGATGTGCTGTTGTAACTGTGTCATATGCTATTACTAATAGGGGCATTTTGATCTTAACATTGAACAAGATGAAGTAAATCTTTTTGTAAAACAGGAAATTAGTTGTCCACCCACTACATCATTAGATGCTGCTGCTGATGATATTAGTAATTTTAAAAACTTTATGTATTGTTTTATTCATCCATCCATACATCAATATTTGTTGAGCCTATACTATGGACCAGCCACCATGCTAGGTATTCAGGACACGCTGTTGAGTAAACAAATATGGATCCTGGCCCTTTTGGAACTTATAAAATAGTGGCAGGAGCATAAAAAGTTATAAAATATAGTGAGTCCCACCAGCAGTTCTATAATAGGTAGTCACAAGTGAGCCGGGTTGCAGGAAGAGCCAACAGAAAGGCTTTTCTGAGGAGAGATTATTTAAACTGAGACGTGAAGGATGAGAAGGGGTCATTCAGGCCAAGACGAGGAGAGGTGCATCCTGCTCACAGGGCAAACAGTGTGTGAAGGCCCTGAGGATAGAGGGGTGTGACTGATTATCCTCATATTAGAGGTAAAACCCTGAAGGACCTTAAGTAAGATCACATGGCTAGTAGATCAGTCTGGCTCCCTGATTCCAAAGCTTGTACTCCAGCCTTCTGAGTGTTATTGCCTCCTAATTAAAGGATTAATCTCTATCAATTATTTCTTTCCTAACCCACATTTAGAGGTTGTTAAAATTCTGCCTATCATATTTCCTTTCCCCAAGAATGCTTGGATAGGTTTTCTTTTTGTATATTGTGTTCTCAAGGCAATTTCTTAAATAGTCTCTATTATGTATTTGTCAGCTGGAGTTGGTACCCTTCTGCCCACTGTCCCAGGGATATTTGTCCATGTCTGAAGACTTGTTTGGTTGTCAGGACTCTGGGAGGAGTGCTACTGGCATCTAGTGAGTAGAGGCCAGGGATGCTGCTAGCCATCCCACAATGCACAGGACAGCCCCCACAACAAAGAATTATCCAGTCCAAGATGTCAGTGGTGGTGAGGTTGGGAAACTCTGTTCTATTACATGGTCTGTTTGGATATTAGTTTGTAACTCTGAATACAAATTCATAAAAGGTTTCCCATCAAAACCTCTACAGCCTCTTACTTACCTACAATATTACACAGAGAACGTAACTTCTCTTTTCTCTATGGCCAAATGTGGACAGTCCTTCCGGGTGTATCATTCCAGGGGCCACTCTCCATTTTTTTTAGGCTCATCTGAGTTGGGAATGGTGGGGAGAGGCAGAGAAGATTTTTCAGGAAAAGCTCCCAGAGTTGGGAGGAAAGGAAAGTGGAGGAATTTCAGCACTAGAGGTGTGACAGAGACATTGTGGGGAGGCAGAAATGGTGGCAATAGCTTTTCACACTCGGGGACCATTCCTAAATCAGTATTAAAAACCGCAGGAATGCCCGTATTGATCTACATTTTCTTCTGTGCCCTTTTGCATTTGACATGGTAACTAATAAAATTCATCTGATTGAAAATTCCATGGATTTAATCTTGCATCCCTTGCTCCCTTTGTAATTTGGCCACATGTATTTAACTACAAAAGTAGAGTGAAAGCCAGAACCTGGTGTTTGCTGTGCAGCATGTTCCACTTAGATTTAAAAATAACTTTCCTATGTCTAAGGCCAGGATTGAATTTTAATTTGCAAGCCCTAGTGTGCATTGGTGAGGGGCCTGGTTTGTTACCTGTGGGCAGCAGGACCACATTACACAGGCCCAGAAATACACAGCAACATAATAACAAGCCTCGGGAGGCCGAGTGGCCGGTTCCTGAGGAAGCTACGGCAGATGCTGGTAGGGTCATTGTCCCAGCAGCAGCATGGTAACCAGCACCCAACTGTGGCTGAAAAAAAAAGAATTTTTATTTCATTTGTTATAGACCTCCCTGACTTCCTAGACAAAAATATTCACTTAAAAACCAAACAAGTGGTTTTCTAGAAAAGTAAGGCCTGTTGAGACAATTTACAAAATATAGTCACAATGATTTTCTAAGTCAAAAAATCATTTGAATGTATAGAAAAGGAAGGATGTTCACAGATGTCTAACATGTGTGAGTAATTCAAATTTAATACGTGTTTGTATTTTACTTTAACAAAAAAGACTGTTGAATACCAGAAACTGATCAGCCTTAATGCCACGCTACATTTTGGCTTCCTTCTGAGTGCCCAGCATTTTTAATTGTTTTTTTCCTAGTTAAAATTTCTTAAAATCAGCATTTCCATAATGACTTGATTATAATTAAAGTTCAAGACTAACAAACAAAACACCCAATCAGAACAGAAAAAAGGAGAAAAGAATCCCAAAATGAGGGTAGTATAAGGAGCCTCTGGGGCAACATAAAGCATATAAACGTTATCATCATAGGGGTGCTGGAAGGAGAAGAGAGAGAGCAAGGAATTGAAAACTTATGTGAAAAAACAGTGACGAAAACCTTCCCTAACCTGGTGAAGGAAATAGACAAGTCCAGGAAGTGCAGAGAGTCCCAAACAGGAGGAAACCAAAGAGGCCCACACCAAGACACATCATCATTAAAATGCCAAAGGTTAAAAACAAAGAGAGAATCTTAAAAGCAGCAAGAGAAAATCAGTTACCTATAGGGGAACTCCCATAAGACTCTCAGCTGATTTCTCAACAGAAACTTTGCAGGCCAGAAGGACTTGGCAAGAAATATTCAAAGTGCTGTAAAGCAAGGATGTACAACCAAGATTATCTACCCAGCAAAGCTATCATTTAGAATTTAAGGAAAAAGTTTCCCAGACAAGGAAAATCTAAAGGAGTTCATTACCACCAAACCAGTATTACATAAAATGTTAAAGGGTCTCCTTTAAGGAAAAAATATATATAAATAAATATATATATATGAATAATAGTCCTGGCCAGTGAGGCTCAGTAGGTTGGGGTATCACCCCATCACAGAAGGGTTGCAGGTTCGATTCCCAGTCCAGGTACATGCCTGAGTTTGTTACATGCAGGTTTGATCCTCAGTTGGTGTATGTGTGGGAGGCAACTGATAGATATTTCTCACGTCAATTTCTCTCTCTCTCTCTCTCTTTTTCTCCCCCCTTCCTCTCTCTCTAAAAGCAGTGAAAAAATGTCCTTGGATGAGGATTAAAAATATATGTAGATGAATAATAAAATGGCAATAAATACATATATATCAAAAGTTTAACCTAAAAAACCCCCAAAATAAACAAACAAGCAAAACAGTGGCAGACGCATGGATACAGAGCACATTTTGATAGTTGTTAGATGGGAGTGGGGTTGGGAGGGATGATGAGGTGGGTGAAGGGATTAAGAAGTGTAAATTGGCCCTGGCCAGGCGGCTAAGTTGGTTGGAGCATTGTCCCATGCATCTAAGGTTACAGGATGGATCCTTTGTCAGAGCGCATACCTAGGTTGCAGGTTTGATTCCTGGCCAGGGTGCACACAGGAGGCAGCTTATTGATGTTTCTCTCTCACATCAGTGTTTCTCTCTCTCTCTTCCTCCTTGCCTCTTTCTAAATTCAATAAACATATTCTTGAGTAAGGATTTTAAAAAAGGAAGTACAGATTGGACTGGTAGCGGCAGAATGTTCCTGGGTGTGTGAAGTGCAGCATGGGTAATTCAGTCAGTAACAGTGTAGTAACTGCGTGTGTTGTCCAGTGGGTGCTGGTTTATCGAGACGACCCCTTGATAAGTTACGTGCTGTGTAATCATGGGCGTGTACATTTGAAACATACTATTGTGTGTCAACTGCAATTGAAAAATAACAACACAGAAAATTAAAATAAAAAAGCAAGATAAATGAACAAACAAAACAGGAATGGACTCACAGGCACAGAGAACAAACTGATGCCCGCCAGAGGGATGGCGTGTGGGGTGGGTGAAAAAGGCGAAGGGACTGAGAAGTGCAGACTGGTAGCCACAGCGTCACAAGACAGTCACAGGGATGTAAAGTACAGCACAGGGAATAGAGTCCAAAAGAGTAAAAAAACTAACAAACTGAACATTTTAAGTGCATCTTAGTGACAAGCTATTGCTTTCTAATAAACCATCAAAAATGAATAATTTAATTATTGAAGCAGGAAAAATAACATTATTAAGTACTCTTATTCAAGCATATCTAGTATTTTAAGAAACAAAACAAAAGTTGGTAATAAAACAGAGTTTCTCAACCTCAACACGACTCACGTGTTGGCCAGACTAGTGCCTCAGATAGAAGGAAATATTTCACAGCCAATAGAATGTATATTCGTTCCTTTCCTCATATGAAACATTTTATTTTTATATGAATTAAGAAAAATACTTTATTTTACTAATATTCAACTGAATGTGAGAATAATAATCTCATCTTGTTCAAGTATTAAATGTGTTGATCATGTTAAAACTATAACTTCACCTAAGATTTAACAGCCACTGATTAGTAATAAAGATAATCATGATACCTAGAATTCATCACACCCTGTGTCCCAGTGTTCTAAGTCCCTTACACGTGTGTATGCAGTTCTTTTCAGAGGTCTCCGCATGAAAAGTGCATGTCCACTAATTCTTTCCTTCTGCTTGTAAACATCCACGCTCGCTCACCGCCTTCCTAACTACTTCCGTCTCATCAGGTCCCCCTGGCCACTGTTAGCTGAGCCTTCTTTCTGATGTCTGAAATCTTTTCTTTGCTACATCTGTTCCCTCTCCTCCTCTTTGGTCCTAACTGAACCTTCCTCTGCATTCTGCTATTCCTCCCAAACTAATATTCTATCACTCTCCTTCCTTTCAGTTACAGATTTCCTGGAAAATGTTGGCTCCACTGTCTCCTTCAATTTCCATACCAGCCATCTTCTCTTTCACTATTTGTCAACTTCCTGTTGTTTCCTGTGACCTCATTGTTGAATCCAGCAATCTTTTCTTGCTTCTCGTTGCCCTTGGCCCTTCTGTAATTGGGACGTTTTTTGATACCTTCTCCATCTTTAAAGTATTTTCTTCCTTCATTTGGGATTCCAGTACTCTCCCAGCTCTCTGGTCTTCTCTAGCTTTTTAAAAATGTTTTCTCATCTTCTTACTCTTAAGCTTAAGAATCATCTGAGATTCTTTCCTTGTCTTCATCAAAACACCCTATATCCAGTCCTCCTTCTGAATTGTCTATTTCTGGGACCTAATGGGACCATCCTTTCCTAAGTCACCTCCAGCTGGAAGCTTTAGTGTGGTATTTGATGCTGCTTTCTCCCTTGTGCCTAGAGTTCCATCAGCACCCGTTCATTCATCCTTTCCATTCCTACTGTCATGGCCCTGTAGAGGCTCAGAGTGCATCATGTCTGAATTATTGCACCTGCTGCCTAAGTGGTCTTTCTACCTCTGCTCATTCTCTCCTCTTCAGTTCACCCACTGTATCACCCCTGGACTACTTTTCAGAAATCACTGCTTTGAATATTTCCTTCTCTTCCCCAACTCAAGATGTCTACCATGACCCATCGCCTGCCAAATAAAATCAAAACTCACTAAAACTTTACAGAGAGTTTCCAGCTTTATCTTCCACTCCTCTACGTGCTATTATTTGCTGTTCATCACAGCAGCAAATAATTTTTTGCATCTCTGGGTCTCTCTGCCTATGCCACGTGGAATGCCTCTCTACTCCTGTCTTAGTCCACTCAAGGAAAACTTGGAGTCTACATTAGTTAGAGGGAGTCCCCTCTAATTGCCTGTCGTGCTAAAGTTTGTCTCTCTATTCTAATCTCTTTTCACTACTTTTACCACATGTTAATTTGTCTTATTACCTAAGTACAATAAGTCCTCATTTGACTTTATTGAGAGGTTCTTGGAAACGACATAAAATGAAACCACTTTTATCATAAGCTAATTGATATGAGTTAAGTTACTGTGGCATCTCATCAACGTTATAATGAAAAAATGTTCAACAAAATGACATTATTCAAAGACCTGCAATGCATGTTTCATCTCATACTACTCACCAGCTGGATAGTAACCCACCTTGCCCCTGTTGAAAGTTCTCCAGTGGCTCCCCAGGGCTTTCAGGATCAAGTTTAAACTCTTCGTCTTGGAGTATGAGTTTTTCCTAACCTGACCTCTGCCTGCTCCTCTTCTCAAAGGCCCAGTCAGCCCAGCTCCCCTGCAGTTCCCCTAGCACCCTGCATGTGTCATGTCTGTTTTGCCTTTAGTCATCCCATTTCATCTGCCTGGGATGTTTTGCGTCACAGAATTTACTGGCCAAACATGCCTCTCTTTCAAGATTCAACTTAGGAGCCACCTCCTTCAGGATGCTTGTCCCCGACACCCCAGCCCATGAGATGCACATCCTTCCTGCCTCTGCAGGACCTTGGAATACAATACTGCCTTTGTTCATCTGCAGACCTACCTATCTTTCCTAGGGGAACATAAGTTTCCTAGGAGCTGCAACACCTTCAGCTTCCCACCTGTATTCCTAGCACCTAGCCCAGGGCTATTGATGTAGTGAAATGAGGCAGGTTTGGCTTGGGGAGGTCAGCCTGGTATGTAATAGGTCTCCAGAAGGCAGCATTTACTTAGGTGAATTTGCCATGACTCAGGGCCTGGCTTTCAGCCTGAAGGCCTGGGAACTTGGCTCAACATATTAGGAGTGGATCCATCTCACAAAGGGAGAATCTTCTTAACCAAACTCACAGAGCCTACTATATAAAATTGGCATGCCTGTGCTCTAGTTACTAAGGAGTGTGTTAACTGGACTATTGCTGGCATTAACCTGCCCTTGGCATTCTCCCCCTGTTTATATGCCACACAAAAAGCCAATTCTCTCATTGTATATTTGCAACCAATTTATTTTATTTCACAATGGCTAATCACATGAATTGTGTGTGGATTTTACTATCTCACCTGTTAAAGAACAAGCAACCTTATTTCTAAATTATTGGGGAGAGATGGGAACAGTTCCCTGTAGTTTCTAGGTACTAATTAATAAGTCTTTAATAAACATGTGTGTGGTATTGCTGATTAAATAAACGAATTCAGATCCTGCCACTGGTTATAGGAAGGCTTTGATTGCAGGCTAATTGTGGCCAAGTAACATAGAGACATAGTCCATCCGACCTCATTACTGGAAAACCAAATCTCTCTTTAAAAACTTCTTTAACTCTCGGACACATTTCTAACTGTTTTTCTTCACATTCTCCCTAGCCATCCCATTAGAAGCCAGCACCAAGTGTCCGGGACCTCACTGGCACATTGCAAACTGAGCTTTCTCACTGCTCTCTCTCTGCCTACCTGTCTCTTCTGCTGCTCTGACTGCTGCCACCACAAGCCCTACCTGTTCCCCATTCCTCTCTCCTCCAAAAGCAGTTTTATTTCTTCTCCTTTCTGAATCAGAATTGCACCTTGCAGCTCACCTCTAAGGTAAGTGGTCCAGCACAGACTCTGCTGAGACCTTGGAGGCTGCACTGGGTGCCTGCATATCTCTGACTTCAGCCCTGCATGTTTTAAAAAGAAGTAGCTCTGAATAAAGTGAAAAGATGGGAATCCCTCATCCAAGTGATGTTAAAATAAAGTCAGTTCACAAGAGGAAAATCAGCCTTTTATAACAAACTATCAAGCAGGCTGTTGGTCATGGATCATGTAGACAGAATTAGGCTGATTCTTTTTTTTCTTTGTTGGTTATTACTGTATTCACGCCTCGACAGGCAGGCTGTGGCCATCCGATACCAAAATTCAGTGCCATGGCAGTTTTTTAACTTTGTAACAAGAAAAATACATTTCTGCTTACTTATCAATATGAGAAAATCCTGGTTCCAGTGTTCAATTTAGTACGATTTTTTTACTCTTTTAGATGACTGTAAATTATTACCAAGTTTGGTCACTTTACCATTCAACAAAGTAAGACTAGCGATTTTTTTTTATGTTGTATCTTTTTGTCACTCCCTGTTTTCCACTAAATATTGTCACATAACTACATTCGCATAAAGTAAATTGTTCACATAAATACGTTCTGCTTCTTATCCATAGTTCCACACTGGTCATTAAGAAAACTTAGACCTTAAGCAAATTAGTGAATAAAATCTGCCCTAATTTTGAAGCACCTATAATTTGTATGGTGTTTTATATATCTTAAATATAATACTCTGAAGGGTTTAACCCTTAAATAAACCTCCCATTTTACAGAGGAGACTACTGAGGTTAGGAGCTTGCCCAAGCCCCAGCACCAGAGCAGAGCAGAATTCGAAACCAGCACCCCGCCCCCGCTCCCTTGTGCACCCTCTTCCCTGCAGCGCCTCTGCTTCCCAGGGGAGCTGTGTCTTCAGGAGGCCTTACCACAGCCTCCCCCACCCACAACACAGCCATGTGCAATGAATATTAGATTTCTTACAGTTTACCCTCTCGTTCTGTCACTTTCCACTGGTGGAAGAAAAAACGACTTCAGTGGCTTTATCAGCCCGTGCCAGTTGGTCGTGGGCTGCCACTTATAAAATAGGTGTCACATGACTTCAAAAAACTATCATGGCCCGGTTATGAAAAAATGGATCTTTGGAAGTAGATAATAGTGTGTTTTAGAAACATGTGTTTGCAAAAGGTAAGAGTTCCTTCTTTTTTACGGCTGCGTGTTATTCTGTTGCGTAAACGTGCCATGGCTTTTTTATCCACTCATCTAGTGATGGGCGCTTCACTGTTTCCAGATCTTGGCGAGTGTAAATAACACTGCTATGAACATAGGGGTGCTTATGTTCTTTCAAACTGGTGTTTCGGGACTCTTAGGATATATTCCAAGAATGGATAGACCTGGAATTTATTACGCTAAGTGAAATAAGCCAGTCAGTGAGGGACGAATACCATATGATCTCACTCATATGTGTAATCTAATGAACAAAATGAACTGACATACAGAACAGAAACAGAGGCATGGACACATGGAACAGACTGACAGCTGTCAGAGGGGAGGAACAGGGGTAAACTGGATGGAAGAGGGGGAAGGGATTAGCCCAAGAACATACATGCATCACCCATAGACACAACGGTGTGGGGATGGTCAGAGGGGAGCAGGGGGGTGAGGGCTGGATGGAGGTGGGCAGAAGGGGGGAGTGGGAATGGGGACACCTGTAATAGTGTCAACAATAAAAATAAAGGTACAAAATGAACAGAAAGCAAACTATGAGTTTGCTACATTGTTTAATTTGTGCATTTTTTATAGCTGATGAAGAATATGAAGATGGAATTGAAAGGACATGTGACACTCTCCTCATGTGTATTGTCACCGTCCTGAACCAGGGCCTCAGGAATGGAGGTGGTGTGGGGGATGTGCTGAGAAGGCCATCGAAAGATGTAAGCTGCAGGAGAAGTATTTTTTCCAGAAGCACATAATTGTTTTCTTTAAAGCGCCTCTTAACAGTATTTACAAGACGTTTTTTGTTTTCAGGGTACTATCTTGTGTCATTTGCTTTAAAAGTATAATGGTAGCCATTAAACCCAATTCATTGTATGCTGGGATTACACAGAAATCACTAATATAAGTTGTTAGTGGGCTTATGAAGTTGTTCCAAGCCTGAACGGTGTGTGATATCACAGCAGCCAAATCGTGATGACAGACCAGTCACTGTGGAGGAGTCGTGTGTTAACATCAGCAGCAGCAACTAGGCTGCCTCTGGTCTGTCAGCTTCCTCAGGCATGAAGACATATACTCTCTGCCTCTGAACACGAGTAGCCTTCATTACTTATCCATGATGAGTATAAAATTTAAACAAATTCTAACAAGATTTCATATCTTAAAATGGCAAGGCTGAAAACTTTCTCATTAGCTGTAAAATCTCAAGCAGCAGGCTGGGAGCTTGAAAAAAAAGTCTCAGTTCTCCAACAAGCTAGCCGTATCGGGTTGCCGATCCGTCTAGTGTTCGTTTCCTTGGCGGTGACGCCGCTGGACTGCATGACCTCTGATGTGTACTTAATACTGTTCATCGAGTAGGAATAGCTTGAGCTCTATGTACTTGACCCTATAAGGCCAAGAACAAAACCTACTCCAGAAACTGACGAATCATCAGGTCCTCCTCAACTCCCTAATCACTGACTTCTGGAATTGATACTTGTGTACCTTTTGTGCAACTTCTGGGGTACAACCCTGCTGCACCAAAGTGCACTGACCAGAGTGACAAAGTGGTTTATAACACAAAGTACGTCTCCATTGCAAGGCGGGGCTGAAGGGAGTGGAAGTCCTGGAGAGTAGAAGGGGTTCTGGGAGGAGGCTGTGAAGCTTTTCTCATTACATTGAAAGAAACTGAAGGTAGGAAGTAGGTCTTCTTTTTCCATCTCGGAATACTATTTGTATTAATTTAGCATATATTTATTAAGGATATTTCCTTTGCTAGACAATTTACTAAATCACTGTGCCTTGAAAATGTATATGTAAGTGTGTGTGTATATATATATATATTTTTTTTTAATTTTTATTTCAGGAGCCCTTGTTTGCTGCCCGAGTGGTATATGACCTTCTTTTTTATTTCATTGTTATCATTATTGTGCTTAACCTGATTTTTGGTGTCATCATTGATACTTTTGCTGATCTCAGAAGTGAAAAACAGAAAAAAGAAGAAATTCTAAAGACAACCTGCTTCATCTGTGGTGAGTGTTCTCAAAATACTAAAATAATAGATGAAATGGCCTAGGAGGGGCTCCAATAATGTTATGTGTCATGCTTTGGGAAAATTATTTCAAAAATGAAAGCTGGACATAATTCAGATTATGTATCTGAGCATTGGACTGGGATCCTCTGTTCCATAAATAGATGGAGGAATTACATCTCAAAGCTATCTTGTCATTATTTCTGCAATTTCTTTGATTCTTTGACTTTAGAATATGTTGTGAAATGCCAAAAGGTTCTATCAACTGACAAACAGATTTTTCATCGCAGTAACATACTGATTAAATAACAAAATGATTATTTTATTTTGTTAGATTATGAATCCACAGTTGATTTTTCCAGCAGCTTGAACTTTTACTCACTGACATGATGCTTTCAATTCTGAACTGTGCTGCTTTCTCTGTTTTCCCTCTCTCTCCCCTCCCCTGCCTCTGCCCTCCCTCCCTCCCCTGCTTCTGCATCCCTTCCTTCCCACTGTCCTCTCCCTCTCACCCCCCACCTTTCTTCCTTCCTCTTCATCTTCCGCCTTTCCCTGCTTCTTCCTTCCCAAGGAAGAAAGCAGAGTCTTCTCTTTACATGTCTAGCTTAGATAGAGGAAAGCAAGATTGAGATGGAGCCAAGGAAGATGCTGTGCAATGATTTGGGGACTTGGGGGCGTGACCCATTGTGTCAAAGGATGAGTCCCACAGAGATAAAAAGATGCTGCCTTGAAAATCTCTCTGTGTGTCTCGTGGCCTTACTTTTGCACTGCTTCCTCCAAGCCCTTTTCTTCACAATCATAGTAACTGTTATGTCAACACACCACCTCTGGAAAGTGGGTGCTTTGGAAGAATGTGGCAGTAGCAGTAGGATGTAAGCCTCATTCTAAGACATGATCCTGTTTCCCACATTTTATTAGCAAAACACACAAACAGTATAAGGTCATCACTTACCCACCATTCCTGCTCCTGCAAGCTTTCCCTTTGCTGTCAAAATTCTCTTCGGCTTTTGATAGTTGTTAAAAAGCCTGTAACCTTACATTTCCTAAAACATTGCGGTAACCTTCATCACCAAATGAAATGTTTTTCTTGAATCTCATCATTAATTTCCTGCTGACCTTTCCTTCTACCTTGAATTGCACATTTTCTGGTTCCACCACAAGGTCCTATTTTTCCTCCTAGCCTCTAGATAAGAGGTTCTGCTTTTACCATGGATTCTTCTCTTCTCGTCGCTTCTCTCTGCCCTCCTATTTAACGTCACTTTATGCATATTATTACCAAATATGCAACCACAGCTCCAGCCTCTGTCCAGGCTTTTGTCCTTTGTCTTCAATTGTTGACTGGCAGAAAGGTCTGGCTTCCTGGCAGCCAGCTTCACCGTGTACAAAAACCAGTGCATCCTGCCTTTCCATGTCCTCTCTCTAACCCAGCAACTTGTCCTGACTTCCATATCGCAACAAACGATATCCCATTACACATTCAGTTATCTGGACTGGAGACTTCCCCATAATTTTTAGCATCTGCTTTGTCCTCTTCCAGACAGTTACCATGTCTGATGAATCTTCTTTCACAGACTCACTCACTGCCTTCCACAGATTCCCCTGGCCACACCTTGGTGTTCTGAGGCTCACCCTGGCTCACCCCCAAAAGGCCCACTTGGAGCTGCCAGTCAAATTTTTCTACTTTGAGTTCATCTTACGCAAAAGGCTACCAAGAGCACTGCAGCCTATAACTCTAAAACCCTAATTTTCCTGGCGTGTAAGGTGCCCCACAATTGGGCCCCTTCTCTTTTTGCCCACCTTTTTACCCAGTGTTCTCATTCATAGCTCAAGTTGTAGTCTAACTGTATTACTCATCTTCAGCTCTCCGTGTGTTCTCAGTTATGGTGTTTCTGTTGGGAATGCCCAAACTCCTTAGCTGTTCAACTCCTGCCCTCATTCTGAGGCCCAGATCTAATGCCATTATTCCATGAAGCCCTCTCTGATCTCACTAACCAGAAACAAGCATGTCTGTTCCTTAATCCCTCATATCACCCTTAGCTGAGTGGTACTGTGCGTTTTCTGTTGCCTTATCTCCTTTTTTGGATGCTATTCATCATCATATTGTAGAAAGTGAATGAACTTTATAATCAAAGAGACATAGGTCTATGCTGTTTCTACATCCTGACTACATGTTAGCCATTTCCTTTCACCTTGAACTATTGTTTCCTTACCTGGAAAATGGGGACTACAATGCCATATTTGGGGGTTGTGGTAAGTATAAATGAGATCACTTGTGTTAGAATTCCTAGCTCAATGCTTAGCTGAGAGTAACCACTGAATACATGTTAATTTCTCTTCTTTAAGAGATCCAGACCCATGTTTTATTCATTTTAATGTTTCCATAGCATGTATTAGGGATTATTCATAAACATTTTCTTAATGACTGACTATCCAATTAACTCCAAATTAACACTGGCTCTGTACCGATGTGCCTTATAACCTATAAAAGAAAGATAAAACAAGTAAGTACTAAATTAATATATACTGCAGGCTGAAAATGTCTAGGTGCACTAACTCTGAGTTACTCCAAATTTTGCCACATGCAGGATATTGTTTCTGTGGCACCCACATGCCCATGGGGAGGCAGGGACACCAGGAGCGCAGGAGAGGTTGACACATGGTCTGTTTTCCAGAAGCCTCATATTTATTCAAAAAATTAGAGTGGTAATTTAACCTATGAGTAAATTTAAATTTCACTTTTATATTAGTACAAATAAAATGTTGTAAAGTAGAGCAAATTTAATGTGAACATTTAAAATAAAATAGAAACATTTTTAAATATTCAAAAGTGGTGCCAGGCACTTTTAGATGCTAATCCCCAGAGCATAAGGGTTGTCTGTTCTCTGCCCTGAAAGGACCTTCCATTCAGTAAAAACATGTGATAAGTGTTATGATAAGATATATCTAGATATGCATTCATTCCTGGAATTGCTTACCACATGCAAGATTTAATATATATCATATATATTATGTGAACTTCATTACAGGAATGGTTTAAGCATTTGGGATATTTGGGGGTTGTACTATAAAACAGTTGTGATTAATCTACAAATGGTTCTGGGAAGAGCTGGGTGTTAAGTTGTGATCCAAAGAGGGATAATGTGCAAATGACAGAAGAGAGAATCTCCCCCGTAGGAGAGAATCGGCTTCAGGAGTGCACCAAGTGACACACACCCAGGGTGGTAACAGAGGAGGTAATACTGTGGCAGGTGATGGGAGCAGATGGGACTTTTCTAGCCCTGAAGGCAGTGACCAGATGTTTGAGAGGTATGACTCAGAAGGCAATTGCTAGTGATCCAGAAGGCGGTCATGATGGGGGGATAATTAGCAGTTCACAGAACTGGAGCAGTAAACACAGAAAACAGATTGGCTCTGGTATCCACAATAATTATTAATTTTTAATTACTAGAGGCTGAAAATTCAGGGAAAAGGACCAGGTGTGCCAAAATAACAAAATGGAAAAAGAATTTAATGATAAGTCAGAATCCCTATGGTAAGGACAGTCAGGTTTCTAGAATTAAAGATCTCTCTAGATGGTTTATTAGGAGATAAAGACTATATTGTGAGAGAGGAGCCACCTATGTTTTGCTCTCATTGTATTAGTCCCTTATTGTCAGTGCTTATACAGTAAAGTCATTCATTCCCTTACTTGTTCAACAGTTACTTATTGAGCATCTACTATGTGCCAGGGCATTGGAGTGAACAAAAATAGACAAACACATAAAGCACTGCCATTATTGAACTTACTTTCCAACACATGTAGAATGTCGAATAACAACAAAAGCTAGGGGGAAAAATAAGGCGGAGGACAGAAGGGGGGGGTGCCTGGATGCTGGATGGGTGTGTACCCTTACCTTAGTCATACTGTGTGGGAAACACAGCAAAGCACTCATAGAGTCTTATTTTTCCTGAAAAATTTGTACTGAGCACACAGCGCTCCTTGTATGCTTTCATTTTTCCTGCCTTGGCCATCTTATTTCATTTTAGGTCGTTTATCCTTGAACTAGTCTATTTACGTCTTGAACTCTCTGGAAGTTCCAGCTTCCTACCTAACAGTCTAACCTGATTGTTCTATAGGCATCTTGAACTCAACACATCCCAAATCACAAGTACCCTCCCTCCAAAATCTCCTTTTTTCTCTTGCTTTAATGATATTACCTTAAACTCAGTTAAGTCAGAAAATTCAGAGACACCCTTGATTTCTCATAAATTTATGCCTCTAACTGTGTATCACACCCTCTTAAAATTTCATTCCAAGTTCCTCTTCAGTCTCTCTTGATTTATTCAATTATCCTGTCAAATTTAGTTGAATGCCTATGGTTTACCAGCTGCTGTACCAGGTGCTGGTAACACAAAAATACACCAGACAATAAAGTAGCAGAGCCTAAGATAGAAACTGACAAATTTTCATTGCAGAATATTTTGGACACAGAGAGGATCAACTAACTGGTTGTGTCTGTGGGAGTCAGCATGGTGGCCGCAGTGGCACTGGGTCTTGAAGAAGGAATACCTGGAAGGCAGGAAAGAGACTAGGTGAAGGCATAGAATTTTCCAAGGATTTAGTGTGTTTGTAGAATGGTGAGAAAGTCATACTCCAAGAAGTGGATTGGCAGAGCATGAGTCTGAAGGTCACTTCAAGTTCCTCAGTTGACAGGGACTTCATTAACAGAGGTAAATAAAAAGGGCTAAACAGAGGTAAATGAATAGAAACACATTTTTGAAGAGTTCAGTTTGACATGCCCATAAGCTATCCAGGAGGATTTATCCAGGAGGCAACTGGCAATAGAAAGTGCAGTTGAGAACAAAGGTCCGTACTGGCGATAAAGACGGAGGAACCAACAATGTAATGATGGTCAAAGAGCAGACAACAAAGCTTTGCGAGCAAGAACCCATGAAAGTGAAAGATAATCAGTTCCCCTGTTTCGCATTTCCCCTCCACGGTCCCAGTCTCTGGACTCCCACGCCCAGCCCTTCCCCTACAGTCTTCCTCTATAAATCCTGCCACAGGACGTTACCAAAAAAAGCCCAGCTCTGAATATACCAGTCTCCGCCCAAAACCTTCCGAACAAAGTACAGACTCCTTAGCTTTGTGTTTAAAGCTCATTATCATTTGTGCCAAATGTACTGTTTCATCTTCATTTCCAAATGTTCCCTTCTGACCACACCAGGGGAGTTGACGCTCCCCCGAACAGGTCATCTCCTTTCATCTCTAGGTTTGCCGTGCCATTTCCTCTGCCCAGATGGCAAAAGAACATGGCTTTGGGATCAGAAATATGTTTATTGAAATACTGGCTGACTTTTCCACTAACCAAAGGTGTTTACTTGAGCAATTAATTGAATCCCTCTGCATCTGTTTCCTCACATGCTAAAAGGTCAGATTGGATGGTTGGAATTATTGTCAGTATAAGTATGTGCTAGGTAAAAATTAAATATCTTTTATTACCATTCCTCTCGTTTCCACTTGCCACAATCACATTGGAAGGCCAGACATTCAAAGCTTTGCGCACCCCCTTGAAGCAGTTTAAAACATACATAGTGGGAATTCATTTTGCCTTTCTCTGTGTTCTGTTGGCAGTTACACCACTTGAGAATGTCTGTTGAGTGTTTTCTCTACCATATTATGAGTTAACTTGATAGTAGACACATTGTTTTTATAACCATATGTACCTTGCAACAGGGAGATAAATGTTTGAATGGAATTCTGAGAAAATCTACTTCAATATTTTCTCTTCTTTTTTTTGGAGTTAATAGCTCTGTTGAGATATAATTTATATACCTTACAACTCATCCATTTAAAGTATACAATTCAATGGTTTTTAGTATTTTCAGAGCTCGGCATCTATCATCCCAATTTTAGAACATTTTCGTTGTCTCCAGAAGAAACATTATACCCTTTAGCTACCACTGTTCCCCTCCCACTACCTTTTAACCTCCTCAGCCCAAGGCAGCCTTTGATCTACCGTCTGCCTCTACAGATGTGCCTGTTCTGGACATTTCATAAAAATGGAATCATATACTATGCAGTCTTCTGTGACTTGCTTCTTTGACTTAGGATGATGTTTTAAAGGTTCATGTTACAGCATATCTCAGTAGCATGTATGGGTATTTTGTTTATCCTTTCATCAGGTAATGAACTTCGGGTTGTTTCTACTTTTTGGCTATTATGAATAATGCTGCTATGAACAATTTATGTCCAAGCTTTTGTATGGGCATATGTTTATATATATGTGTGTGTGCGTGTGTGTGTATAACACACAGAGAGAGAGAGAGAGAGAGAGACTGGATCATATAGTAACTCTATGTTTAATCTTTTGAGGACCTGCTAAACTATTTCCCAAAGTAGCTGTACTATTTTACATTCTTGTCTGTAGTGTATGAGGACTCTAATTTGTCCACATCATCACCCACCCTTGTTATTATCTATTTTTGATTGCAGCCATCCTAGCAGGACATTTTGTTAGTGAAATATTCTTAAGGCATTGAATCTATATTTTATTTAGTGCCAACTACATACTAGGCACCATTCTAAGCTATTTGGACCATTGGTGAAGAACAGACACAGATATATCCGCCCACGGGCATGCAAAAAATGATAAACATAACAAGTTCCTGGGTAAATTGACATTTCTTTCTTCTGTGCTGATTAGCGGGCAGGGTTTTTTGTGCACCATCATTTTTCTGTCCTTACCTTATATTTGTGATCTAGTTTGATTTAACAACGCTGACATGGCTATATTCAGTCTGTTAGGAGGTGCTAAGCACTGGAGAAAAAAGAGGGGAAATGGGAAAGAGTTATTAAGAGTGTCCACAAAAGGGAAGGGACAGCTGATAGGATTAAATAGGATGAATAAGTGAAGCCACATTGAGAAGGTGAGATTGGAGCAAAAGCTGGAAGGTGAGTGAGTTAGCCAAAGCCATACCAGAGAGGAGTCTTGCAGGCAGAGGAAGTGGCCAGTCCTAAGGCCCTGCAGCAGGAGTCTGTGTGCAAACAGTGAGCAGGCCACTGTGGCTGGGTAGAGGCTAGCAAGGGAGAGGGTAGCAGGAGACCAGGTTAGAGGGGCTGTGGGGCCAAAACACTTAAGCATTAACAGATAGATACCACAAGGGACATACTTACACTCACCAATTATTTATTGTTTATCTGCAATTCAGACTTACTGAGCATCTTGTGTTTTATCTGGCAACCCTGCTTGTAGACCATTTTAACAACTTTGACATTTAACCTGGGGAGGGGAGGACCCACTGCAGGATTTGGAAAAGGGGAGAGTCGCTATCTCACTTTGATTTATAAAGGACCGCCCTGGCTGCTGTGTTGAGAATGGGCTGTGGAGAGTAAGAGTGGAAACGGGCAAGGGAGGCTACTGTAGCAACCCAGGTGAGAGATGACCATGGCCCAGCCCAGAGTGGTGGTGGTGGAAGTGGTGAGAAATGATCCGGTTCTGCACATGTGTTGAAGGTAGAGCCGAAAGAAGAGTCTCAACCGCAAATGGGGTGTGGTATGTGAGAGAGGAGGAGCCTTCAAGAATGGCTCCTAGATTTTTGGCTCGGACACCTGGAAGCATGGCGTAGCCATGGGATGAAAAGAGGACTGCGGGTGGAGCGGGATTGAGGGAGACGGCCGGCTTCTGTTTGGGGCATGCTGAGCTGATGGTGGGTCAAATAAGATGAGGCATAGCCAGCTCAGTGTTATGGTATTTTCCATGAGATATCCAATAATATAATTTAAAAGATCACTCCATTTGGGGCAGATTTTTTCCTTATTATACATTGTATCTGAGTATTGAAAATGTTTTCTTCTTTTTTTTTTTTTTAATATGCTTAGGAAAAAAAGTAGCTAGGATTGGAATTCAATTTCCTGGTTTCTTCTCCAATGTCTGAAGTGCAAAACCAGACCAAATCCCAACATCCCATTTTCCTTGGCTTCTTCTTCATTTTTCCATAGATGGTTTTCTTCGTCTCATTTTCTTTTACCCAGTCTTCAACCTTTGAGAAAAAAAAATTACTCCCCAGACCCTTTCCTCAGTGTCCACCCAGAGACTGAAAATGTACCCTGGAGTTGAGCAGACCATCTCCTTCCCCAGATGCCTGGGACAGAGTAATCTGAGGGGGGCGGGTCTGAGTGTCCATCTTGCAGTCAGAGCCCAGATCACGGTGGGCGTTCGCTTACGCTTCACGGATCACAAGTGGGTTTGAAGGGATGACTCTCAGCTGCCTTCCCTCGTTTTATACAAGTTCCTGGATCAGATGACTTTTTTTCTGTCCTGATTATCATGCGTGCCTTTGCTTGCACAATCATTTTTACTTCTTTTGCTTAGACTTGTGGTCCAGTTTAATTTGACAATTTTGATATAGTTATATTCGAAATTATCTGCAAATTTTACATCTGTAATAGGACTGTGTATGCCCAAGTATCCATGGGGAGAAAAATGTTTGTTGAGAAGAAATCTATAAATTATGACCTTTTATTCTGGAGGTCTTATATACTGTGTTGTTCTTAATCATAACATTTTAAATTGGTGCATTTTTACAGAAAGCATTTTTGCACATGATTATTATGTTTTGGGGGGAGGTTAAAACGTTAAGCACTGATTACATGAGAAATTACGTACATTTTGCTTCCTGTGTTCTGCAGGACTCGAAAGGGACAAGTTTGATAATAAAACTGTTTCGTTTGAGGAGCACATCAAGTCAGAACACAACATGTGGCACTATTTGTACTTCCTAGTCTTGGTGAAGGTTAAAGACCCAACTGAGTACACTGGACCTGAAAGTTACGTGGCCCAGATGATCGTGGTGAGTGATCAGGTGCTTTGATCTTGACTGTACTGGGTTTTGTGTGCTTCTCCTTCTCTACCCGGCCCTTCTCCCGTTTTGTTAACTTTTAACTAGGACTCCTCCATCACTGACGTATGCTGGCTAAGTCATTGCTTCCCCGTGGACTTCTTAGTTATACGAACTGAACCTCAGTCTCAGGTGCACAGACATTTACTGAGAAATCTCTGTGCAGTGCATAGCCCCGTCTGTCATCTTCTGCCCTCTCGCCCCCTGCCATTGCTAATATCTCCATTCTTTGAATCTGAAACTTTCCCATTGGCAAATATGAGCAGAAGATTCATGCTTTAAGAAATTTCTTGAACTTTAGAAATCAAGGGTTGAAGGAAGGGAAGACTACAATGTTTGATCTCAATGGGAAAGCACTGGGTGTCTGTCCACGTATACTTTGCATAGCTTGATCAGTGTTGGCGATGTATCTGCTGAGATCCTGCCGCATTCAGTTGTTTATAAGTCCGCATTAAGGTTAACAACAGTGCACAGAGGGTGTGGTTGTCTGTGATACAAAGTTTCTCCTGTTTTACAGCAGTTTAAAATTGACTGGCTTAAAGAGAAGTCAGTTACATCTGTAATGTGTCCATAATACACATTTAGTGAGTGCCATTGCATCGAATATAAATTCTTATATTCTTATATTCTTATAATAAACCTAGCTGAATATTGGATTTTTTTTTTCAAAAATCACCCTGCACCCTGGCTGAGTGGCTTAGCTGGTTGGAGCATCATCCCTTCCAACAAAGGTTGTAGGTTCAATTCCCAGTTAGGTCACATACCTAGGTTGTGGTTTGGTCCCCAGTCAGGGCGCGTGTAGGAACAACCAATTGATGTTTCTCTCTCTCTCTCTCTCCTCCCTGCTCCCCCCTCTCTCTCCCCCCTCTCTTGCTCCCTCTGAAACCAATGGACATATCATCAGGAGAGGATTTTTAAAAAAATCACCCTGTAAAATTACATTATCTGTTTGAGAATAAAGCCTTAGAAGAGCCATGATTCTCTTTGCCGCTCGGCCCCAAGACTAACATGCAGTGAGCACCACGAAGTGGCAGGAGAGGCAGAAAACAGTGGCTCCCTAGCCTTCCCTCCGGGAGCCTATCATCCACTGAGGAAGAGAAATGGTAGTACAGGGAGCAACGAAAGAACATTTTCAGAAGCTAACATATTAATAAATGCAAGTTAATATTGCAGTACTTCACCTTACCTGACAATATTTATGTCACAAGAGACCTAATGTAAATGATATTTTTATAGTTCAGTATTTTCCATGCTTTTTTTATTATTGACCCACACCCTACTATAGGTTGTTTTCTCTGCATTCTTCATATGACAGTAGACAGAGCCAATGTCCTTTTTTTTCCTATATCCTTTTCTGCCTTCTCTTCCTTCTAAATTAGGAAAGAAAATAATCATTTTGAGGATATGCATTTATAGTCATTGTTTTATACATTCTTGATATTGAGCTGCTCAGGGACCGTTTGTGTGAAATATTTTGTTTCTGCTTGCTAGGGAATAAAACACATGTAAATCGTTACGTTTAAAGTATGACCTCAGATTGCTATACTGTATCAAAGTATGAGTTTAATATACAGGAGTGTGCACAAGTAGGTTTACAGTTGTTCGTATGGAAAAAGACATGCAGGCTATGATTATGACAGCAGCACCTACCTGCATGTCTTTCTCCACACGATCACCTGTAAACCATCCTTCGCCCACCCTTGTCATTATTAGGCATCCATATGTCCCCTGAATTATAAGATTTTAGGGAATATGCTGAAGAGTCTGATACATTCCTTCTCTGCCAAGGTGTTTAGAGTAAGAGGGAGAGGGGAATAACAAACCAAAGTAGAATAGGCTAAGTTCCCCGAGAGTGGGACAAGGGAAAATACGTGTAGGCTTAACGGTGTGGAGTGAATCAGCCTGGGCTGTGGTGGAGGGGAGCTGGGGTGTGTGTTTGTTACGGGGCAGCACAACAGACAGGGAGGCCCTGTGCAAACGAGAGGTGTCTGCTGGATTAGGAGTGAGTTCCCAAAAGGGGGGCGGTCTGACCAAAGGCATAAATATGGGGACACTCAAGCACTCAGGGGCTAGTTAGTTGACCAGTTTCACTGGCACATAGTTCACCTAAAGGGAAACTCTGAGAAATATGACAGGAGAAGTAGATTGGACTTTTGAGTCATTGGGTGTAGGTATTTGGACATTATTTCATCAGCAATGGGAAGCCACTGGAAGTTTTAACTAAGGGAACAATGTGGTCTAGGACCATAGCCAGACAGTGGTGGGTAGGCTGGTATGGAGAGGGGAAGAATGATGTCAGAGGTGGTATTTGGTCACTGCTGAGACTAGGGGTGGGGACAAGAAGGACAGAGGAGGTGGAAGACTGCAAGACAATGACACTTGACATTGTGAGCCTGGTCCTTGGAAGAAAGGTGGTATCTGGGTTTCTGAAAGTCTCTCTGTGAGAAGGAGAGCTGGTCAGAAAAGAAGAGCTGTTAATTTCAACATGAGACTGGAGACCGAGTCATGAATTAGGAGGGACAATGAAGTGACAACAGCATGTACCTTAGAGCCAGAAAGATCTGGGCTCAGACTCTGTTTTCATCCCTTGTCGTGTGGTCTCGGATCTTCTGGATGGGTCTTTGAACCTGCCTGTGACTCTGCCTACTCATCTAACGACAGAGAATTATTGGTGTGAGCTCAGTGAGATGATACATAAAAAGTGTCCAGCACCACATAGGTCCTCAGTAATTGACAGTTTTCACTGTGACTGTCCACATGGAATGACAGTGAAAACCATCAGATTAGAGAGAGATGGCAAAAGGGAGAACTGTGAAGAGGGAAGAGAGAGAGAGAAAATGAGAGAACCTGGGGCATCTCCCATTTAGGAGAAGGAGAAAGACAAGTGAAATAAGTAGAAAAGAAGACAATTTAAAAAGGGCAGGAGGAGAACCAGAAAGTGGAGTGTGTCGAAAGCCAAGAGATGAGCATTTTAATGTCAAAGCTCAACAGATCATTTGCTACAAATTGGCCATAAAGAAGGACAGGTTGAAGTCTTTAGAAATTGTAATGAGGAAATCACCAAGTGACTTCTACCATAAGAGAAGGCTGCTATGAAAATATAGACCCATATTTGGCCTTAACATTAAACCCAGCATTTTGCCAGGCACTTGTACTTGAATTTTTAAGTATCCATGTACTTACGTGTTTCTGTCCCTCCTCTTCTATTGGAACTCTGTTCAGAACCTTGACAGGAAGGACAAGAGCTCACAAGCTTATTTCAACGTGAACTGTCTCATTCTCATCCAAGCAGTGCACATCCAAGAGCACAGTCACTGGTCCTGGATCTCAATGGGCAGGAAAAGGAAAAGTGATATTAAGCTCAGGACTGATGGAAACAAGCCATCAGCATGGGCATTTGTTCATGACCTGAGTAGCCTTTTTAAAAAAACTCCTAGAAATCTATAACTGATGATCCCAATTCAGAAAATTTGTTAATCCCAACTCGGTGGAGATTATGGTTTTGTAATTCTGAAAGAGAGTGGATTTTAGAGCAAATAGCAAATCAAAGAATGTCTACAGCTCAGTTTAAAGACTATTGTTTTCTCTGTCCAACCCAGAGGCAATTACTTTGAACAGTTTGGTAGGTAACCTTCCAGGTGTTTCCTACCACTTTAATTTTTGCTCCTGAAAAACAGGTTCATTTACCAAGTTGATTTAAGGGCTTGCTTATTAATAGGGCTTTGAAAGAAGCTATAATTCTTTATAATTGATGTAGCTTTTATACTTAAGGATTTATGCAGGAGAAAAGGAGAAAGTCCTATATATTTGTTCCTAAGACAACTAATCTGAATTCTACTATACTGTTTAAGTAAATCTGATTTGTGCCTTGGGACCTTTAGGTAATATCTCCTGGCTTTTGGTGAAATGGGGGGAAAAAAGACTATTATAAATTTGGAGGATGTTTCTCCCTTCTATATACTTTTGCACCTCCAATGTTTATATTTTATTACTATGTCAATAAGGGAGATTTACACCAAATGCATTAAAACGTACATTTATAAAAAATTAATATATTGCTCCTAGACGTTAGAACCTAAGGAAATCTATTTGTGCCTCTAAATCCATCCAGTGATAGGGTCAAGTTTCTGAAGTAATAATAGAAACTTAAAACTTCTTCATTCCTGCCTTCAGTTCTAAACCAAGCTGTTTAAACACCCACCGTCGGAGTATCTGAATTAACGCAAAGCATTTTCTGAATATCGTTAGAAGAGATGTGAGTAGATCAAGGTATGTGGAGGGATACATTTTTTTCTTGCAAGCAAACCTTCATTTTTGATCACAGGATTGATATTTTGAACTAGAATTTTTGGGAACAGAAAATGAGAAGGGAAAAGGAAGGACCACATAGGAAAGTAAAATAATGAAAGGGAATTTTAAAAAATTTTAAAAAATATAGCAGAAAGGGTATAAGGGGTAAAAGCTGCAGCCTCGTACTTGTAATGGCCTGTGAGCATCACTGAACCCCTTTGCTTCTCCCATCACCCAAAGGATGATTGAGGAGCAACCAAAAAACTAGAGATCATTAGGAAAAATTGCCCAAAGCTTTTAGATGTTGCTATAACATTTTAGGGACATTTCCAGATTTTCATTGTTCATTTTCTGAGATATGTTAGAGGCCTTTGAGGATATATTTTCTAAAGGTTTTATTTATTTATTTTTAGGGGAGAGGAGGGAGAAAGAGAGGGAGAGAAGCATCAATGTGCCCCCCACTGGGGACCTGGCCCACAACCCAAGCATGTGTCCTGACTAGGGAACCAAACCCATGACCCTTTGGTTCTCAGGCTGGCACTCAATCCACTGAGCCACACCAAACAGGGCTGGGGATATTTATTACTTAATTTGACAAACAGCAGGACCAAAACCGAGGTACCTGGAAGAGAGGCACCACACGTGCTCAGAGAATGCTGCCTCCCCCCAGTGTCTGAACGCCCGGGCAGTACTGAGCTGTAACTGACCCCTGGCTGGCAAGCCTCCCCACGACCGTGGTTTCAGGGGGGCAGTTTCCTCATTTTAGTGCACGACACTTTTATGTTCTTCTACTTACTTAATTCGACTAACACCTGTTTTGTGACATTGTGTCAGTGTTGGCTAGGACAATTTAACTCCAGTTTTTGTTAACATGATAATTGTTTGTCTTGACACACAAAAATAATAGTAAGTTTCTCGAAGGCCACAGACAGGAATTGAGTGGCTCTTTGTTCTGTGTAATACCAGGACACATTAAAATGTCTGTGATACATATTAAAAGCAATTCGATAAACGTTGAGTCTCTCCCGTGTGCTAGCAGCTGTGCAAAGGGTTTAAATACAGGATAAATAAGAAAGAGTCTCTTCCCTCAGGAGGCTCAAAATGCTTATTGGGTAAATAAATAAAATAATGAGTGAATTAACAAATAATGATTTCTTCTTAGCCCTCTGGTAGTTGGACATAATTTACAGAAAGATACACCAAAATAGCTGCAAGAGTTTGGAACATGAATTTCTCATTAGTCAAATGTCATCTTTCCCCTTTTTAAAAAATCAGAAGATAAAGATGCAGCATGAAGGGCTATGCCAACCAAATCAAGTGTAACGAATGTGCTGTTAAAGATCGGACGTGGGGGACAAGGCACTTTCACCCCTCTGTTGTCTCTCCCACAGCATCGCTCAAGCCCACCTCCTGCTACCGGTGCACAGACCCTCAGGAGAGTGCCTGCAGCTGCTCTCCTAGCAGAGGGCGGGGGTGTCCATTGGTTGGTTTGTCAGACTAACTCACCCTGAAGCACAAATTCTTCCCTGTAATAATCTGTTAAGACCTCAGAGAGGGATCATCCTTTTAATGCGCTAGAAAAGAAATTGTGTCACCCCTTACTTTAGCTACACGAGGAAGAAAAAGAACGAACAAGTTTCCAGATGTTGTTTTCTGAGTCTAGAACTCAAAGTAAATCTTGCTTAGTTAAACCATATTTTCGAGCACTAACCGTTGGAGGAAGCGGATATTGGGCTGGTGAGTGACATCTATTCTTCTAAGATTTATGGGCACCCCTCCTGCATGAGCAGCATTGGCCAATGTAGTTTCTTCATTGTTATTATGTGTCGTCATTATGAAATTGTATGTACTGATTCTATTATTTCTAATTTATACTAATTGTGTAATTGGATCTAATTAAGCCAATTATGTAACTACCCAATCTTTAAAGCCTGTTTGAAAGACTTTAGACCTTAATAAGATACTTTTTTACATGTTTACAATTAAGAAGTAAATGTATGCATTCAAAGAGCCGCCACCTTCACTTTCCACATTGTAAGTGCAAACATATGTCTTCAATTGAAGAGGGAGCTTTTTGTTCCTAGCTCTGGAGTTCATTGTCATCGTGGAATCTAGCCTCTACATTATTCTAATTTCCTGTTTAGTATTCATATGTCAGATCTATGAATTGCCACAGTTTTGCACACATGTTAACATCTTTCTAATCCTCTTGTTAGTTTGTAAAATAGAGATAGAAAGGGTGAGCATTTAGCCAGATGGCTGTCCCCAGAGTCCTCATCTCAAAGACTATTCCAGTGCTCAAGTTATGAGACCTCAGTGCTGGGAGTGGGGGTAGGATGGGATCCAAAGAATTTTCTCAAGAAATTCATGGGTGGAAATGGGATGGGGAATAAAGACAAGGGCAGGCATCCCTGGCTGGTGTGGCTCAGTGGATTGAGTGCTGGCCTGTGAACCACAGGGTTGCTGGTTCGATTCCCAGTCAGGGCACATGCCTGGGTTGCGGGCCAGGTCCCCAGTGAGGGGGTGCATATGAGAGGCAACCACACATTGATGTTTCTCTCCTTTTCTCCCTCCCTTCCTCTCTGTCCAAAAATAAGTAAATAAAAATCTTTTTTAAATGTTAAAAAAAAAAAACGAGGACAAGCAGTTGAGGTGTAGACTCGGAGATGTCATCTGCTACTTCCTGGGTTCATTAGAAACTCAATTTGCTGGTGTCCAGATGATAGTCCTCAAAGTTCAAGAAGCAAAAAATGGATGTTGTTACTTTTTCAAATCCGTGTCTAAAGAGAAGCTCAGTGTAAAGGAGTAGGCCTGGATGTTAGATTCTGATGTTTGGCTTTTCAGGATCTTCCTCTACAGGGCGGTGGAAAGACCTTTGCATTTCATTTAACCCACTGGCGAACTAAGTTTCATTAGCCAGTCGACACTCAGAAGAGAACCACCTGAACTGTCCCTGGGTCCTGAAGGCCTCCTGCGGGGCCGGGCCCTGTCCTTTGGTTTCTGCATCATGGGGACAAAGGACAGGCAGGGGTCCCAGGGAAAGAACCTAGGCCAAGAAGGCTGCAGGGTCATAAGAGGAGAGGAGAATTTGGAGGGCTTAGGACAATGGCTAATCTGGCAACTAGGAAATACTGCAAAGGTTTATTAGTAACTAGTGCAGCCATATCTGTACATACCAGCTATATACTGACCCTGGACCTACTAAGACTTTCCTGACAGAGATACTATGAGGATTAAATAGAATCATGCCTACTAACAGTGCTGCTGCTAATCTCCTGACGTTCCATGAATGCTGGCTGTATTCCAGGTGCTGTGCTAAGTGTTCGGTGCGTGTGATCTCTTTGAAAGCCTTGTGCCAACCCTAGGAGGCAGTCTGTTATTACTGTCCCCATGCTGCACGTGGGGAAACTGAGGCTTACCAAGGACTGGTAACTTGCCCAAAGTTACACACCTAGCAGGAAGGGTTGCTGTGTCCTTAATGTGCCAGGCACGTGCAAGTGTTCAACAAACGTCCCGCTGTTATTCACTGCTGTCCCACAATATATACAGCTGGAAGCAGTGGTTCCCTGGGGAGCAGGTGAGGCCACTATACCTGGCACTCTCAGCAGCATACCTTGTGCTCTGCCAAAGAGGGACTGTGCACACTCAGACCAGGGCTGGGGTGCAGGGGTGGGGGTTGGGGAGCAGGGGGCCCGGGGGACCTGCCTGTGAGACAGGAAGTCAGCTGACCACCCTACAGTGGCAGGAAGGTCTGAGAGGAATTCTAATAGGAACAGGCGTTCTCATTCCGAGCTGATGGGCAACTGCAAGCTTCCCACAAGGATTACAAGCGTCACAACCGCAGTATTACGATAGCAGGCATGGGAGACAGAGGCTGCAGGAAGCTGCAATTTAACTTGACAAGCATTTCCCGGGGAGCACTAGACATGAGGCACGGACAGAAACAAGAATAAATATTGTCACTGCCCTCACAGAGCCCCAATTTAATAGAAAGAACAGCTATATGAGTATTCACTGGAAACTATAGGGCAAATCAGAACTCTGGTGAGAGCTATAATCCACGTACAAACACACAGCAGCTGGAGAAATCTCTAAACAAATTATACTGTTATGCCTCTGCTTAAAACCATTCAGCGGTACTTAGAATACAAACCAGACTTTTTCCCATGGTCCCCTCTATAGTCTGGCCCAGCCTGCTTCACCAATCTCATTTATCCCCCTTCCTTAGCCAACAACAGTTTAACTACATTGGCCTTTTTCTTTTTCTGGAAAAATGCCACCCTTCTTTCCTGGTCAGGGCCTTGACATGTGGGTGCCATCCATTTGTAGTTGTCCCCCAGCTCCTTCCATGCATAGCGCCTTCCCTGATACCCCCATGCCAGTTACCTTCTGTCCTGTCACCCTTTGGAGCACTCAAAATAATCTGACCTAAGAGGATTTTTATATTACTGACACGTCTATTTCTCTGCATTATGACTTAGGCATTTACACGTCTATTTTGTTCCCTGCAGTATTCTCAGCACTTAAATTAACCAGTACAGAGTAGGCCCTCAGCACTAATCTGTTGGACAAAGTGAAGAAGACATATAGAGCCTCTGGAGCCCAGAAGACAGGGCAGTCTCTCTGGATGAAGGCACTAGGCACAGTTGCACGGAGACTATGAGGACCTTAGAAAATGAGGAGGATTTCATCAGATGGGATGAGACTATATTCCAGAGAAAGTGTGTATCTTAAAGGGAAAGAATGAGAAGAGAAAAAGAAAGGAAACTAAATTTATAATATGTGCTAGCAGCTTTGCATGTTATTCAATTATACCCATTTTGTGTAAATTGAGGCTCAGTGAAGTCCATTATTGATCCACAGTGCTCAGTACATGGATGCTTGGACTAGGATCCAAACACAAATGTTTCTGGGGCCGATGTCTATGATTTTACTGTTACCTATACCTTTTTCCTCAGAAGAATCAGGCAAAATTTTAAAAGATCAAATATGTATAAGTCAAGTGTTGGATAAAAGGTGGGAGAAAGAAACTCAGACCAAAAACTGAAAGATTTCCTTTAGAAGGAGGAAAGCTCTTTCTGCTTCTCCAGTATTTTAAGGAATTAGAATTTGTAGTCTCTAAGCTGCAATAGTTAAGATGTGATTAAAAATGACTGGAAAATGCAGGCCAATCTATCATTGTCCATCAGTCAAAGATTTGTGCATCCAACAAACACAGGTTGCGCGCTTCCTGTGCTCCAGACACCGGGCTGCCTGGAGGATCAGGTAGAGGCATGCACTGTAACTTCCTTCAGGAGGCAGAGAAAGGAAGCAAAGGGATGGTGATGGCACAGTGCACATCTGCTGCAGAGCAGATGGCCAGGGAAGGGAGGCTGCACGAGGTCATGCCTGGGTGCCTGAGTGAGTCAGGGAGATGAGGATGCGGCAGGTGGAGGGAGTGGTGGGCCTGCCTGGAGGAAGGACAAAGCTCTCCAGAACGGGGTAAGGGGGTAATCAAGAGCCAGATCACAGGAGCCTTGGGTGCTTGGAAGTTTTCACTTTTCCCTGAAAGCTAAGGGAAGCCCTTCAGAGATATTAAAGTAAAGAGATGAGGTCAGGTATGTATCTTAGAAAACATGTTCCATGCCTATATAAGAAATGGACTCAAGGGGGCTATCTTGGGGCAAGAGAAGAATGGGCAGAAAGATTTCATTGCCCAGTAACAATGAGGAGAGCTGAAATGAAATGCCACTGAAAGGAGACTGAAATGAGACTGGAAGGAGATGAAGGCTAGGAAAAGATTCAGGTAGGGGATTCCCTGCAGGGAGGGCAAGGTGGTCTAGGCCTCCGGCCTTGCAGGGTTGTTGGGCGTTGAGCAGTGGGACTCAAATCCTAGGGGTTCCACAGGAGTCAGCTGGGGCCATGTGACAATCTCAGTTTGACAGGCACAACTTGAGTGTCCAAATACACATGTTGAATGAGAAACTAAACACATGGGCCTGCAATTGCAACAAGAAGCTAGTAAAGAAAAACTCATACGAGGATTCGATTTCAGTCTCTTTTACTCACTAGGGTGTCCCAGGAGCACAGAACAGTGCCTGGTGTGTCGTCAGTACCCAAAAAAGATTTGATAAATGCTCATAAATGTCTATAAGTCACTGGAGTATACTTGATAGTTGAAATCACAGGTTGGATGAGGCTATCCAAGGGAGATTATGTAAAGTAACTAAATCGGAGAGCATGCCCTTTGATGGAAGGACCCAGAGCTCTGTTATTATTTATTTATAATGATTGTATTGTTGTTCAAGTATAGTTGTCTGCATTTACCCCCGCCACTCCCTCCTCACCCCAGCCATTGTTTAATAGCAACAATAACTAATGATAATAATACCAATAGTCTACCACCCAGATGTCACTCATCAAACAGTAGAGTCAGAAAGGAAGAAAAACAATCTCCATAGGAGGGCTCTGAAGGAAGATTTAACTTTTCATTAGCCAGTGAACCTAGAAAATGTTTTTGGTCACTGTGTGGATATCCTGTGACCCCACATTGGTAAGTTTTAGTATGGGATTCTGCTGTAAGCCCAAATGTCGCAGGGGTGTCCGACCTGTGGCCTGGGAGCTGCATGCAACCCAGGAGGGCTATGAACGCAGCCCAACACAAAATCATGAATGTACTTCAAACGTTATGTGATTTTTTTGTGTGATTCTATGTCGCAGTGTATGTAATGTGTGGTCCAAGACAACTCTTCTTCTTCCAGTGTGGCCCAGAGACACCAAAGGGTTGGACACCCCTTGTTAGAGCAGAGTGATTTGGATTTAGTTCAATATATAGAAGCATCTCTGAAATTGTGACCTATCCCAAGTCATTTATTATAAACTTATAAAGAGAGGTTCACATCTCGGATTCTCATAAACTCAATAAAAGATTTCTTCCTGCTGTGCCAGGAAGGAGAAAACTCCAGAAAGAAAGAACTGCAGAAAGAAAAAGAAAGAAATGCAGTTCTAGTCATTAGCATATGATCTTGTTCAATTTTCAATTGGTTTTCTGGAACAATAAAATCCACATTGTTAAGACTGATAGATTTTACTCAGAAATTATGGCTTTCTTCCAGGGAGTAACAGATGTCATCACAATGTAAGTTGTGGGAATGAGGACTATATACCATAAAGACACACGACTTCTGTATAATGGTTTTTAATAGACTGGCATAGTCCATGCCATAACATGAGCAGTTAGTTGGGACGGCAGTTGCATTTCAGAGATTAGTCATTTGATGTCAGGCTAATGGAATCAGTAGCTTTAATGGGGATTTAGAGATCAAGGTGTTTTGAAATGATAGCATCTGAGGTTTGGTTACCCCAGGTCTCTGAGTCTGTTTCCTCATCTTTAAGTGGGGATAATACCCCTATTTACTAGGATTCCTGCCGGGATTAAATAGCATCACATATATCCCAGTGCTTAACACAGTGTCTGGCCCAGGGTTATTGCTCAACAGATATTTGGTAGTTCTACTTTTATTTAAAATATTTGACTACTTAAAATAATTTGGCTAAATTTAAATACTACTTTGCAGATTCAGAGCCTTCTTAAGCCTTTTAATGTTCAAACACATTGCTTACTGATCCTGCATAGTGTTCCTCTTAGAGGTTGGGTAGTGGTCGACTTTCATTTCTTCAGTGAGTACTACCTGTGAAATCCAAGGCACTGGGCTGCCTCCCAGAAAGCGAGACAGACGAGATCGAGGCAGGTGTGGCCTGCTGCAGAGTTTCTTGTGCAGGGCAGAAAGCAGATCCTAAAGATGGAGCAGTTTTTGCTGTTAGGGAGTGTTACCACTGGGACAGATCAGGTAGAAGGACCTTCCTGTCCTGTGGCCTGACTCAAACTCAAGTCCACGTGGCACTTGTTCCTTTGTTAAACCAAAGTCAGGAGTTCACGTTAACACCTGAATTGCTTGAGCCATTAAAGCCATTTGAGTTTTACAAGTGATTTGAGGACAGATCTTACCCAAAGAAGCATGCTGTGGTACTGTCCAGTAAGAAAGGCCACAGGGCAGGGCTGCTGTGGAAGGGAGCGGCGCTGAGTCAGAACAAAGGCTCTGTAAGAATGAGTTGTATCTCTCTTACATTCACCTTGAGGGACGAGGGCAGTGCGCTTTGCCTGTATCTTAACTAGATGATGGGAGCAACAAAAGACGTCTAATTCATTTTTCAGAGTGCATTTTCAGCTTCTTTAAGTGAAGAACTTGTAGCGTTTTTCAGTATATAATCAACTTTTTCATTTTCTCCAACATTTGTAAAAGGTCCAGTGTCAAGCTCACCTTTTGCTTTAGAAGAAATATTCTGGCTCTCTTAAGTTCCCTTCTGCATGGGTGTTCCACAGTCATTATTAAGTCTTAAGACAGGTTTTGAAGTGTTCATGTTATTCTGTGAGATTATTGATCAGCATTTCAAACATGACTGACATAAAGAACCCTAGTTCACCACAATCTGAAATGTATAAATAGCCAAGTTCAGAGGCGGCGTATTGGCAAAGGCAGCTATAACCTGACAAAGACATAATCGCCTAGGGTTTCTTCCTAGCTACCTGGTGCAGAGGTGGGACAGAAAGGCCCTTGGCTCCAGCTCTACCTGTACCTTTGACTTCTGGGCACATCAAGTCCTCATTCGTGGTGAGAGTCTAAGTGGTTTCCAAAGTCGCTTCTGTGCTGGTTCTACAGTTCTGACCACTCTAATATTTAAAAGATCTCTTTACATCAGATTTTGAGTATGTTAATATTTGTTTCGTATTATAAACTGGAAGCATTGTGGCAGGAGTTTTGTAATGGTCGGAATTTGGCTGTTTCTATATTATTCACTGGGAAGTCATGTATGGTTTGACCCGGCCTCCCCCTGCCCCCATCAACCCTGGCTGGAGTCTAGCTGTTCGATCCAGATGGTCTACAGTCCACATGACTACACATCCGCGCTACTGGCCTTCTCTGTAGGACGACACTAATCAGGAACCAGACCACAATTTTTTCTCTATGACCCAGAGCCTAGTCCTCTGAGAGGAAATTAAATTGTGAAACTCTGGTGGGGGTCGGGAAGTTTCCACGTCTCGGGTCGCACTGGTGCTGCAGGGCCTCGGAGAATTCCTATTGCCCGAGCGGAGGGCCTAGTACCATTTGGAAGCACTAAATCCAGTTCAAAACACTATTTTATAAAAAGACATAGTGCCAACAGATATAGAATAACTCATTTTATTGGGGATGATATTATTCTTACTTGAGAGTATCATGTTTTCCCACCTTGTTTTCTAGTATCTATCTTACTTCTGTCCAAATAACCAAGAATGAAATAAGCATGTGGCGTGTTGAAGGGGAGTTAGTGGAAGGGTCCCGTGTGTGAGAGAGTGACAGTGTGACATGTTGCTTTAGACACCGACTGGGGGACTCTGGGAGCCTTGGGCAGGTAATTTAACCTTCCTATAGCTCAACTTATTCATCTGTAAAATGGATAAGCATTCCTAGCTATACGGTTCCTATGAAGATTAAACAAGTTAATATTTATGCAGTATCTAACACATAGTAGATGTTTCATTAAATTTTAAAATATGCATTAGTATTTGAGGATACTTAAATTAATTATTATTATAAATAATTTATTATTTATTCAACAACTCTTATTTAAAGCCTACCATGTCTATAGCAATGGGTTAGTACTTTAGGGGAACACAAATATAGGACAAATAAATTCTCAGCCTTCAAGAATCTCAGGCCTCATTGGGAGAACACACCCAATATGGTCACGAAGGTCAGATGATGACACCAGGCAGCGACGCTTGATTGGCTACAGATCATGAGCCGTGCTGCAGGTGGGGGATGGACGTTGTATGGAAAGGAAAGAAGCACATTTGAGTAAACGATAGGAAAGCATAGGGGGACCCACTCCGGATTAGATGGGGGCTAAAGGTAGCAGTGATTCATTGGTCAGGGTAAGGACTTTCTGCTAGAGCCTGCAAAGGAGAGACATTGATGAGTTTTAAGTAGAGGAATGCTATGACTTTCACATGGAATTTTTAGGAAGTGTCAGAGTAGGTTGTAGTAAAAGGGCAAGAGGTGGAAGAAGGGGAAACCAGTGGCAATCACACCGATAGAATATGTGGCGGAGGGAAGCAGAAATAGAAGGGAAGGCATAGGTGAGGTGGGACGGTGATCTGATGAAGAGCGAGGGTGGGCTGCAGACCGAACACCACCCACAAACCAGGAAAGCTTGCCTCCCCCCTCCGCGACCTGCCTCTCTGGCTTTTCTTCCTGAGGTTTCCCATTCAGCCAACCTTGTCTCCTGCTGTTCTCTTTAGCTGGAGAGCTTATCTTCAGAAGCTAAAATCCTCCATTTCTGGCTGACCCTATTAGATAGACCCCAGGCTATCTAGAAGACCATCTTCTCATATTTTACTCAAACCCCTTAACATTGTCTAAAATTATTTGCCTGTGAATTTATTAACTGTTTTTTTAACTGTCTTTGTTTCCCTGGAAACTGGACTCTTGACTCTCCCGGTCACTGTTTCCCCGGCAGCTAGAACAGTTTTGGGGGAGAAAAGGGCTCTCAACAAATACCTGTTGAACAAATGAATGAAATAACTGATCTCCGAGGTCCTTTCAGCACTAACTACTGATGCCCTGAGTCCACATGAAAGATAAAATAAGAAAACTGTGGACAGTGGACTTAGGAGAAAGGAAAAGAAGATTATGATTTCCAGTTCGGTGACTGTGAGAATACTTTTTTGACCAAAATATCAATAGTTAACCCCCACACCCCTTCAAACATTCAGGAAAACAGTGATTTGGGTGGCCAGCTCATTCCATGTAGGATGACAATGGGCCATTCAGAGGGCGGTGGCTCCCTGGTTCCTGGAGATAACAGAACGGGTTCAGGAGAGAAGACTGATCAGAAATAGAGATGGAGTTTGGGAAATCATGTAGGACTCATGTTTGCTAACTGAACATAATAAAGATTGATTTATTTGAAACTATAATGGGAGCTATTGATATTTAAATGAAAATTCCACATGGGAGAAAATAACCTAAAAGAAAATGTTAAGATATTTTAGCTTTGTAAATCAATTTTAATATGTACTGTTTACATGAACTTGCTTACTGTTTAAAACAAACTGGTGGAAGGACCAAAATGCTCTCTTTCCATTAGCACCTGGCTGTGAATAAATCATGTTCCCAGGTTCATGCTGTCTTATGTGGTGACAGTGACGTGGGGTACTATTCTGTCACCAACTAGTGCACTGCGGTAAAACCCTGATGCTCACCACCCAAAGTTAGCTCCGATCCTACAAGTTAGAGGGCACCTTCCCCAACAGGACTGTCCTTACCTCAGATGCCAGCTGCTCTCTGGGTGTCCCCAGGCCACTGGCATCTTTGCCCAACTGGCTACAAACTGAGGGTTTCCCGTGACCCCTTCAGGTTTGATTATTCATAATGACACAAAAGTCAGAGAAGCACTGTATTTTCAATTACACTTTTATTATACAGGACGTCGATCATGAGATCTGGGTGGAACTCGAACCCAGTGCTCTGTGCCCTCTCTCTGTGGAGCAGAGCATGTTGTACTCCTGGCACAGTGATGTGCTCGCCAACCAGGAAGCTCCACTGAGCTTCGGTGTCTGGAGTTTTTACTGGAGTTTGTTCCACAGGTGTGATTGACTTCATCATTTGCCATAAAATTGAACTCAATCTGCAGCCCCTTCCCTGCCCCTGGAGTCATGGCTGACTCAAAGCCTCAACCCTCTAATGACAGGTTGATCTCTCCAGTGACCAGCCCCCATTCTGAGTCACCTCACCCCTTAACATAAACTCGGGTGTGGTTCGAGAGACTCATGAATGAAAAGATGCTCCTATCCCTGGGAAATTCCACGGAATTTCAAATCTTCCTCTCTAGAATCAGGATCAAAGACCAGTCACATTCTTTACTGTGCAACAGCTATGCTCTCCGTTTTCTGCATGTGCCTTTGTTACCTTTTTAAGCACGTAACCGGAAATGTTTTAAACCTTAACTAGAAGTTAGGACTTCTTCCTCTATCTCTCTACGCTCCATCAAAATACGTCACCTACACTATCAGCTGAAGTAGATAGGACTCCGTTACTTCCTAGATCTTCTCCAGCTCTACTCCAGATAACCTTCAGCCCTCACCTAGATGGCTGCTGGTACCCCTAAACTGGGAGACTTTCTGCATTCATACTGAGTCTTCTCCTGTTGACTGTTCCTCAGGGAACAAAGTGATCATTTGTAAAATGTAAATCAGAATCTTTCTAGCATCCTAGTACATAGAATACAGTTCAGACCTCATGTCCATGCCTGTATGCTTTGACTCGCGTTGTCCCCTGCCTCGACTTCATCAGCTCCAGCCACGTTCTTCTTGCTGTTCCCATAATACGTCAGCCTGTCTCCAAGGGCCTTTGTGTTTGTTCTTGTCTCAGCCTTCAACACTCTACTTATTCTTGCACGTTCTGCATGTCTCTGCTTAAATGTTCCCACTTCAGAGAGGCTTTCTCTGGTCACCTTTCAAAAGGAGTTTCTTCTCCTGACTGTATCCTTCTTAATCTCTTACCTTGTTTGTTTATCTCCGCACTTATTGAAATCTGACATGGTATTGTATATTTGCTTTTGTTGTATGTCTTCCTTATGTGCCTATAATCTGCATTAGGGCAATGACTTAGTTTTGTTTGTTGCTATATCATCAAGACCTGGGGCAGTGGTAGTGGGGACTTCATTAATATTTTCAGAATGGATGGATGACTGAATGAACAAACGAACATATGAGAAGTAAGTAATAGTGACTTAGCTCGGTGACAGCTTCTTCACAATGCAGTGATAACTAGAACGCAAAAAGGCACTGGAAGACAGCACAGGTGTCAGACTGTCGGGGGTATACTCCAGCTTGCCTGCTCCCCAGCTGCGTGACTTTGGGTATCTCATCTCACCTCTCTGCCTCGGTGTCCTTTGTTAAAAACAGAAAGATAATATTATTTACCTTAACACTTAAAACTATATCTGAAGACTTCCAGTAATGAATGAAGGGAACTCTGCAATGTACGATGTTCAAATGCAAACTCTGATCAGAGGATCCAACAGATCCAAAGTTAATTTATTGGACATGGAAGACCAAGTTAGAAATTAAGAGGTATAAGAGAGCTTACCCAAGTTATTTAACCTCCTCTTGCTTCCTTTTATGAAAAGCAAAGGAGATGAATTAAATCTATCAAAAGACCCTTCTATCTCTGATATTTTGTGGTTTTATAATCAAAACCACAAGTCTGAATGGACTTGAAAGCCAGAGGTTGAAAGGAGAATCACATACCAGCCTTGAAGAAAAGCAGTGGAGCTCTCTTCCTTACAAGGTTCTGCACATTCAAGTGGTCATCAAGCAGTCCTATGGTGTCAGCGAAATTTACTTTGCAGGACATAACCAGTCACTGCAAAGCATTGTTTAATTGGTTGCCATCTCTGGCCTGAGCAAGAAAATGGCAAAGAAAATGGAATTGAAGCTGGAGTCAAATTTAGGCCAATAACCCATGTCAACCATATCTTTTCTGTCCCATTCTTTCTCTACTAAAAGATTGCCTAAGAAGGGATAGAAATTAGTTTGTACCATTAGTGAAAAACAGGGTACAATCTAAGGGGAATTAGATAGAAACAGTGATAGAAATGGCTAACACACGTGAATGCAATTTCTTCATCTGGCAACATGCAAATATTTGATGTGTTTTACTCTTAGTGGCACAGTGAGTCTTTGCCGAATAAATAACTTGTTTCTGCTGCTCATTCTTATTTTTTTTCCAGGCATATGCCTTTGTTTGTTTCTTTCACTAGGTTTCTTCTCTTCCTATAACTTGATCGTTTCATTAATCTTCTATATCTGCATTATCTGAGTTTTGTCAGATTTTACATACAGTTGCAAACCTGCTCTGTGAAATCTTAGCCTTTCCTAGCCTCATCTTTACATCTCTCTCTTGTTCTCAGTAGTTTGGTGCATGTGAATGCTAGTAGAAGCTAAGATCACATCATCTTTAATAAAGGAGAAAATAGAGAGTATGTAGAAATTAGAGGAGCTATAGAAAAAGAAATCAAGCAGGTTGGCAAATTGCGTCTGTGGGACAAAGTACAAAATGCTTGTTTCATGCACTATTTATTGAACAAGTTTGTGGAGAAGATGGTTAAAATGTATATGGAAAAGGAAAGAACCATTTTGCTCAATTTCAGTGACATTGATGCATTTTTTTACATTATGAAATCTTTCATTATTTTCAACAATCCTTGATATAGTATTTTACACAGTTGCCTCTGAGGACCTTCAGAGATAAAAGTATGTATCTGCAGTTGTAAATTGGGTGCATCCAGTTTACAATATATATAATAGAAGCTTCTACATCACTCCACAGAATTCGATAGGTCAAAAATTGCAACATAGGGGAAACTTGAGGTTTAAAATAACCCTCGAAGCTCACAAGCAAACCTGGCATTGTTTTTAATCAGTCTCAGTTCAATGGGAATGAGTGTTCAATCCCAGTGTGATGGGAGTAAGAGTGGTTTTCTGTGGGACCAAGTAGTCAATTTATGCTCTTCTGTTAACTGTGAGAAAGAAGTCACAATGTTGATTTTACAGAGTGAGGACATTTATTCTTCCAAAATTAGCAAAAATGACAAAATAACTTTGCTTATGGTCACTGGAAATATCAATATAGGCATCCTTTTAGAAGTGACTGCTCAATAGGTCATTTTTATTGTGTGTTTTTTTCTCACAAGGAAGCATTCAAGCGAAGTCTGCTCCCCCAGGTCAAGTGGGTGCTTCCCTCCTCTGATGAATGTAAATAGTGGTAGATGAAGGAGAAGAAATATTCTCATAAAAACTTGCATCCTCTTTAGTCTTCTTATCCTAAGTAGGACATGGTAAACTGCATTTGGATTATTCCAAAAACAACAAAAAATGCATCTTATTTTGAAGACAGAGCTGAGATAGGGATGTAGGTGGGTGAACCTGATAAAGGCAACCTGCTGATGAACAATAGAAACATAATCTGAAGCCAGTTTTTGTAAAATAGATACCTAATAAATATCAAAATACCAAACTAAAATTAGTGAAAAGAATTGCTGGCAAAGGCTTTATTAACAAAACAGGTGCAACAGAATGGGAATTGTTAGTTACAAGGTCTGTCCAGAAGAAGTCCAGCCATTGTTAACATAACAAGAATAGTCTGTGCACCACCCATGTAACCTGGCAGCCCAGGAGAGTGGACCAGGATGCACATGCATGAACAATGATGACTCCACTGTACTAGTCAGTGGGGGCTGTAGATGCTATTGAGTGAGCATGTGTACT
Organism: Macrotus californicus; assembly: GCA_007922815.1. Taxonomy (NCBI): domain Eukaryota; kingdom Metazoa; phylum Chordata; class Mammalia; order Chiroptera; family Phyllostomidae; genus Macrotus; species Macrotus californicus. The sequence goes on along the minus strand of VMDR010002096.1, from coordinate 53,010 downwards.
GTGTGGCCATTGCATTCAAACTAACTGAGCGAGTAGAGCAACAGATCTGTACCACATTTTACATTAAGCTCAAACATTCCTCCATGGAAACTCTTTGGATGATTCAGAAGGCCGCAGTTATGAGCAACTGGTGATTGGGAGCTTCATCACGACAATGCATCTGCTCATACATCACGTCTTGTACAGTTTTTTGGAAAAACATCAATCACCCAGGTAACTCCGCCCCACTACAGCCCAGATTTGGTGCCCTGTGACTACTGGCTTTTCCAAAAACTAAAATCACCTTTGAAAGGGAAGAAATTTCAGACCTTTGATGAGATTCAGGAAAATATGACAGGGTGGGTGATGGAGATTGGGAGAACTGTGTGAGGTCTCAAGGTGCCTACTTTGAAGGTGACTGAGGCGTCATTGTCCTGTGCACAATGTTTCTTGTATCTTGTAACATGTTCAATAAATGCTTCCACTTTTCATAGTACATGGCTGGATACTTTCTGGACAGACCTTGTAAAGCTCACATTGTCCTTTATTACTTATTTGCAATTTAGTTGGATTTCCTTATTTTTTCTCCCCCTGTTGCTGTAATTGGCACTTAGGCTAGCAGAAACTACATTTTCTACACCACACTGGCAATTAGTCTTTAAAGTTTGCAAAGAGAATAAGGAAAGCAGGGCTAAACTATTTCACAAAGAGACCAACTGATGTAGGAAATGAGAATATTTGTTGAACAATCACTGACCACTTGTCTACAAGCAGAAGAGGGTATTTAACTGGTAATTAATTTAAAGGAGGTTTCATCTGGTATGGTTTTTCAAAAATTCTAAGTATTATTTTTATTTTTTAGTTTAAAATAATTTATAGTTATCATGGTACATCAGACAATGTACAAAAATAATACGGTCTTACCTAAAAACGCTCCAATGAGAAATGGTTTCTGCGTAGGCACCCGCAGTGGAAGCAGTGGTGGTGGAAGGGTCTCCCCTCGCTCCCTCCCTTACCATTGCACCTGAGCCCCTTAGCTGCCCTCCGCACTTAGCAAAGTCTTAATCAGACAGAACTTTTCTCAGAAACATCATATTGAAACCCTTTGAATGATAGATATTTACCTTTTAGTTAAAACATTTTATTCCTTTAAGTCGTGCACATTTTCCACAGTTTACTTTCCATAGAGAACGTCTTTTCTGTTTATCAAAGAAGTTTAATAAATGTGCGTTTATTTTAGAATTTAAAACTGTAAACTCATATATATGTGTGCATGTAGAAATTTATATAAAATGGTAAGCAAACACAAACAAGTTAGGGTTTCAAGGCTGGCATGTGTACTTAATGAAAATTATGATCTATTACTTCTGAACTCCTGGGTCTTGAGTCCGAAGATATAATATGCCAAGGAAAAATAACAATTTCATAAAAAGTGATTTATGTAATTGAAGTTGCAGGAGCCATTTCTTGAATCCTGGTATGTTTAGGGAATGTAAAATGCTCTACTCTTGTATTAAGAATAGTGTTAGGTACTCAGGCTACAGGGCTTACTCATTTAATTTTTATTCTATGTAGTTTCATCATTCATTTTCCTTTCCTCAAGTCCTCCATGTTCAGGCATGAAAACTGCCTAACCAGCTTCAAGCTTCCGGTTTAACCTTGCTAGCAAACCCTGAAATACAGCTGTGGCTTGCTTTGGTACTCGAGCTGAGCCAGCATGATACCAGTCAGCTTCATTTCCCAATTTATGTTCATTGCTGTCATTCCCAAATTATACCAGACAACTGTGGCTGGGACACTGCCTTGCCTGAAATGCCTTATCCCTGATCGAATGGGAATGCAATGATATTGGGCTACTACCTGGGGAGGCTGACCCACTGCGAGTCATCGGATGATTTTTCAGGCACAGGGCTCCAGACAGGCCTTTTCTTAGGTGATAAATTGTAGATCCTGTGCTAATCATTGCTCAGATTCTTGACACCAAAAGGGCACCAGAATGAATTAGGGTGGGAACACACTAATCAGAGATGTGATGAATCATTGCGTATGCATTGATTTAACAAGATAAATTATAATCCACAAGCAGAACAGCCATGCATGATGACTGGTCAGTGTATTTTTTCCTGAGAAGCCAGATTATAATCAGAAGGTTACTTAATAAGCAGAGGTTTGGAGCAGAGGAGTCAGTTGGTTGCATGATATGCATATTTAGTGGATCAGACTGAGAGAAGCTGATGCAACGTCATCACTGCACAGAGCTGTAGAGTTTAAAAGAGAACTTGAATTATGTTCCAGGGAGTTCTGGCTTGACCACTTACCAGCTCTGTGACCCTGGGAAACACCTGGTCACTCTGTGTGTTGGTTTACTTCTCTGTAAAATGAGATAGGACTAGTTCCTAGGGTTATTGTGAAAGTCCATTCATTATCAACGCTTTATGAAGCACGTACTGTGTGCTGGGCATTATTTGAGGCACTAAAGAACGGCAGTAAACAAAACAAAAATCCCCACCCTCATGAAGTTGATGTTCTAATAGCAGGTAATCAGCAAAATAATAACATTGTATGCTACGTGGTGAAGGATACTGCAGAGAAAAATAAGGCAGGGAAGGGAAAGTAACCAGAGTGGTAGAGTTCCTGTTAAATACATTGAAATAATAAACATAAATATGACAGCACCCGGAGTATCACATTCTTTATTCTAACGTTATTATTACCACTACTCTTATTTTATCTTCCATGAGGAAGGTGTGGAGTCCAGCCAGATACCCTCAGGAGAGTACTAGGCTCCAGCTAGTTCTGCCTCCTGCCCCATTTGTTCCAAGCTAACTGTCTTCCTCCTGATTGCCGGGGTTGCCTTTAAATGTGTTCATTCCACTGGTTAATTAACAGTTGGGTCTTTCTTTGTTCTGGAAGGCCTATTATCCATGAAGTGTCACTATACACATTTCATTTATCAGCAGTTGACTTTTTAAATCTAATCTCAAGCATTGTAGAGGTACCTATACTTCAGAGTGATCCATAGGACTCTTTTATAAGACAAGGTCGTATAAAGGATCATGATACTTCATGATCTCCAGAGAAAGGGTCTTGGCACCCAGCAATCAAAAGCTTGTATTCTGGTTCTGACTTTCTCATTGTCTGTGTGACACTGGTGAAGCAAGGACAGTTGTGTGCCTTAGTTTTCTCTCTTGTGTCTTGGGAACAGTTAGGGTGGCCCTTCATGGGGTTCATAAGAGACTAAAATAAATAAACATGAAAAAGCAGTGATGTATCTAAAGTACTATTTGACTGAAATAGTACCAGTTTTTGCCCTTCATTTTTTCTTTCCTACCTATTCTGATTTTTTCCCCACAAACCTCAGTAGGAGTTGAGATGGTAAAGCGCAGGCTTAGAGAATCTAAGGCTGCAGGAACTAGTTCAGCCTTCCAGTCCAGCTCAGGAATGGCTCTCCCAAGGGAGGATCAGAGAACAAAATTACCCAAGATCAACTGCCAGTCAGTTTTCTGCCTTTTGTCCCCCAGTGACACATCCTTTCAACTACATGACAAAGACATGATGAGGGAAGTGAAGACACTGACCAGGATACAAGAAAAGATAACATAAATGAGGTTGGATTGCTACATAATGGTTAGGCTTTAGTGTCAAGCGAAGAGACCAAAAAGATTAGATTTTATAGGTTGGAAAATGATAGTGTTTAAGCAGAAGAGCAGCTTGTGATGGTGGTTTTATGGAGTCCTGGCAGCCCTGTAGTAGAGAAAAGGGTGTGATATGAGAGACGTAATAAAAACACCATTATAAGTAATCAGGGACTAACTAAAAGTAGCAGATGAGGGAATGATGATGGTAAAAGTCTAGTCACCATTGTGCATGTGTGCATGCAGCCCCCAGGTATCCAAATGCTTGCCCGGCACTAAACGGAGGAAAATCTAGGTGGTCCTTTGGTGCATGCAACAGCAAGGCAACATGGAAAGACATGTCTTCTAAAATGTTATATTGGTGTTTATGCTCCAGAAGCACTCTGTAAATTGCTTTAGTTTTGATAAAGAATACTTTCTTTTGAGCCCTGGGTTTGATCTTCAACTCAGGCTGGAGATAAATTCACAGTGACCAGCTCTGAGTGAGGACCTGTCCCGTGCTGTCGATGAACTGGGGCAGGTGGCACTCTGCTCTGTGTGCCATTCAGTGACACATGGCTGTATGTGATTCCAGACTGTTGAATGGGCGTTAGCACTTTCACCCCAGCTGGAAGCCTGGGAATGCAGTGCCCTCCAGCCCCTGTGCCCCGAGCCACTGGAAGCTGGGTATATCAGAAAGGCCTCATTGCCTTGTGACAGCCATCATCAGTGTATTTATTACGGCGGGATTCTGTATAATAAGGTGGTGATACTGTGACTGAGAATACAACACAGGAGACTATTGAAAGTGGGATTTTCCTGATAGAAAGTTTATATTTGCACATTGCGTCAGCTGCTTTTACCCTCTAAAATTTGACTTTGCAAGAAAATGGTTCTCAGTATAAATAAGATTTTTCTAAATTAGCAATTTAACCTGATGGCACACATCAAACTAATCTCTCCCTCACTTCTTGTATGAGGCATGTCATTGGGATGTTGCATGTCCATGTATTTGTGATGAAAATTGGGTCACACTCCCAACGCATGCGGGGAAATTGTTACTTAAAGAAATCCTGTAATGATTCCTTTAGGAAGGAAGCCTTTTGAAATGAATTTTAAATAACTTATTTTGTTTTGTGGGTTTTGTAAATCTCATTGTTATGTATTGCATTAGTCAAAAAGCACCTGTATCTTAGGTGAAAATAATTAGATCTTTTTTTTAGTCGTGGATAATTGTGGACACTCTAAACCAATATAATCTGTATTATATAGTTGTATTGCCAAATCATTCCCCACGTTTTTCAGCAAATGAAAAGAGAGTTATGAGGGAATGGGGCAGGAAGGATAAGGACTGACTCTGATGAACAGAAATGTGGGGAAATTTTGTTTATATAATACATAAATCATGATCAGGGATATAAATCCTAACCAAGTACCTAAAAAATGTTGCATAGGTGTTTCTCTAATTCCTATTAAATGTGAGGCTATTGGTGATATTCTTTTAAACTCTAAATAATTACCCAAAATTCCAAAAAATTATTCAACTTTGGCATAAACAGCTACAATGCCTTTTTGAAATACACTGTCACACAAGGATGTAATAAAATTACATTAAAGTCATAAGAGAAATAAAAAACTTTCATATCTGCCTGGTGAAATTTATAGGATGCTACAGAACATCTGTTGGAGAGCTAAGGAAAAGCTCGAGTTCTCAACGGGACCTTGGAAGTCTTGGCTACCAATGCTGGCAAAACCATCAATTTTCCATTCCTGGCGACAAATTTTAAATCCAAATAAATACCGTTTGTAAGGCACTAAAAAGCCTTGTCAGCTCCGAAGTTCAGTAGGCATGCCTTCACTGGCAGCACATTGAAGCCACAAACCAGGCCAAAGTGCAGGCATCTCCTATAATCTAATTTTCAAGCACAAAGTATAGCAAAGCCAAATATGGCTCCAAGGGCAGGGCTTCTTTAACACAACTCATAGCATGACCATGGGCTTGGGACTGGCAAAATGAAAGGTCAGCATCACTTCCCCAAAACAGTGAGCCTTGAAGAGAGGTGATGACGAGAGGAGAGTCACTTGAAGTATCAAAGTGGTTCTCTGCGCCCCATGGGTAAGATAAATAAAAAAGGAGGAAGTAAAAGAAGATTAATGGTATGTTTAGTAAAATACAAGGGCCAAAATAACCCTGGAAAAAAGCCTCATAATTCTCTTTAAAAGTCACGGTCCAGATATACAAACGGAGTCAGCTCTGACTGTGTGGGCACCGCCCCTTTAGAAAGCCTGACCACAGTTCTTGCAAAAAAACTGAGACAAAAATAGAATTCTTCCATTCCGAGGTGACCTCCCTTTTCTCTGTGTGTGTCAGTGATTTTCAAACAGTAGATTTTGAGAGCCATGGCAACTTGAGGAATTTGCATTTTTAAAAAGTGGGCATGTATAGGCAAAGGTTGTATTTGTGGATGTGGAACAAATGAATAGGCTCCTCATTTCCACAAAGTTACTAAGCACTGAGGTGGGAAAGAGTGGAGGGAAAACCCTCCAAAACTCCCAAATAGCAATTGATGTGGGAAAATTTAAAAGCTCACATCAGGGTGACTCCATGTTCTTGTCTCTGAAAATCTGTGGACTTGAGGGATGTCATTGTCCCCTGAGTCCTGTTACAGAGCCCTCCTCCCACTCTCTCATTCTCTTTGTCCCAAACATATGTTTCTGCCTGCTACACCCTTGCAGCCCTGCCCTAATTCCCATTCCATCGTCCACCCACCAGAAACTTGTGCATGGCATTTGTTTTTCTACATCATTTTATCAACTCCTAACAGAAATCCTAAAAGATAGGCATTATTATCCCATTTTCAGAAGCAGAAACTTAAATAATAATCTTCTCCAATCATATACATAATAAGAGGCAAAGCTGGGATTCAGAGAATGTGAAACCGGAAAAGCCCATGTTCGCGCTGCCTGTCACCTACCAGACCCAATAAGTAGAGACAGGGATTGAATCTTTATGCGCACTTTATTCAGGTGGCTGGTGATCTGAGAAGACAGCGGGTTATGTACCCTAACAGACCATCTTAAATTCCACTTTAAACCGACCCTTTTTATAAAGAGAAGAAAGTGTAGGTAAGGAGTTTGGAATTCAGGTAAAAAGTTAATCAGGTGAAAGCTGCAGCACTCGTTCATTTGTGTCCTGGGCAGTGGGTATCTCACCCTGGAACACAATGGCTCAGATACCATCTTGAATTGCTTGCAGCCCTCCTGAGGCACGAAGGTGGAACTCTTTATGGTCTCCTGGAGTCAAGATGGATCACACCTTCAGTTCCTGGAATGATAGCTTTTCTATGCATTGATAACTAAGATTATTAGCTATTATCTAAACTAAAAGTTTCCAACTCTTGAGTCCCCCATCAAATAGGCTGCCTTCAAAACCCCTCCCTTTTAGATCACAGCCCACTCTCTCGGGTCCCTGCACATCTGAGCATGCTCGCAGGTGCCTGCCATCCAGAGTGGTTTCCCCTTGGTTAGTGTTCCCACAGAGCATAGACCTTCCCCACACAGCACAAGCCACTTCACCTTTTACTGAATATTCCTCACCTCCAGACCCTTTTGTAAAAGAGCAGTAGCAGTAGCAGAATACCCTTCTCTTTCTTCATCCTCCATTTTGGCTCCCACATTTACTCAGCTAACATTCACTGAAAGCCTGCTATGTGCCAGACATTGCTAGGCACTAAGAACAATTGAGATGAAGCCCTGCTCTCCTAGAACTTGGACTCCATTTTCAGAAACAGACAAGAATATAATGTAGGTCATGTCAGGAAACAATGAGGAAAAACAAAGCAAGTGAAAGGAATGGAAAGGGATGGAGATACATTAGATTGCATTGTCAAGAACAGCCTCTCTGGGGAGCTAACAGCTGAGTAGATGGGGTAAGTGAGCAAGCCGTGGAAAGATCTAGGCATCAGCAGAAGCCAGTCCCTGGCAGGATTGGGCAGGACGCGAGGGAGGACTAGCAGGGTGGCCACATGGTGGGAGCTACGGAGGAAGGCAGGTGGCAGCCAAGGATGCAGGAGAAGGACCAAGACTGAGTCATGTAGGGTCCCCTGGGCTAGGAAAGGCATTTAGATTTTAAGATAGAAAATTTTGTTCTAAAAAAAATGTATCAGTGCTTCCTCATTTTGATTCAACATCATTGATTATTGTACTAAACAAACTTCACTCTTGACAAGGGAATGGGTAAAACACTGGAGTAAATAGTTTAAACCACAGAAAATTCACAGGCTGGTGGATTTCAAGTTGCTCCGAACCCCTCAGGCAGAATGGGGAGGGAGCAAAGAGAGAATTTATTTAAGAACACAATCAAACATCATCCTCTTTCCCTTTGTTCTTTTGCCATAAGCACACCCTGGATAAATCTTTATGCCTTACACCGTCATATCCTTAGTGTGTATATAGCTGCAGGTCTCGGAGTGTGTTCTGTTGTCTGTAGCTTTTTTAAAACAGTCCACTCAAATAGCCACTATTTATAGATCTCAGACCAGCAACACTTAGCAAAATTAGATGCCCAACTAGCCCAGTTTCCTGGTCACTTGTCTATTGCTTTAATGGAGACTTGCCCCACTTGCCGTCTGCAGCAGCTGATGGCCACATGGCCCACCACCAGAGGTGCTCAACAGGCTTGGTGCCTATTCTGGTCCCAGCTATTCCATTTCAACCCTAACTAGGGGTACTGCAGTTCAGTTCTGGCACTAACCGCCCAGAGTTAGCACAAACCCCATAAGTTAGAGGGCATGGTCCCAAACATCACTGTCCTTACTTCACACACCACTGTGCTTGGGGGTCCCCCCAACACTCACACTTCTGACAGACTGGCTATCCTTTCAGCGGTTTCCACAGTCCCCTCAGGTTCAGTTACTCGCTAGAGCAACTCACAGAACTCAGGAAGGTGTTATATTTATGTTTATAGTTTCATTATAAAGGGTACAAATCAGGAGGACCAGCTCAATGCCACGGCACAGGGGATGAGGTCTGGGAGGGAATACAGGGCTTCCACACCTTCTCCCATGGAATCCAGGTATGTCACCTTTTCTGCACATCAGTGTGTTTACCAACCAGAAGTTCCACTGAGCCTCAGTGTTCAGAGTTTTTATTAGGCTTTTATTACATAAGCCTGATAGATTAAATCATGGGCCATATGATTGAACTTATCTTCGGCCTCCCTTGCCTCCCTAGAGGTTGAGCTTGCTCAAAGCCCTAGCCCTCTAATACTTGTGCTCGGTCTTTTGGTGACTAGACCTCATCCTGAAGCTATCTAGGGGCCCACCAGGTATCACCTCATTAGCATAAACTCAGATGTTAGCCAGGAAACTTGTGGATAACAAAGACATTGCTGTTATTCAGAAAATTCCAAGGATTTCTCAGGGGTGTCCAACCTGCGGCCCGCATGAACCCAGGATGGCTCTGAATGTGGCCCAACACAAAATCATAAGTTTACTTAAAACATTATGAGATTTTTTTTTGTTGTTATATGTCACAATGTATCTAGAATGTGGCCCAAGATAACTCTTCTTCATCCAGTGTGGCACAGAGACACCAAAAGTTGAACACCCTTGAAATTTTAGAGTCTTCTCTTAGAGACCAGGGACAAAGACAAGTCAGGTCATTTATCATACAACAGTGTCCCAGCCAGGGAGGGTGATGAACCTGGGAGTGGGCAGGTCTGCAGTAAGGAAGAGGGGTAATGGGGGAGGAAGCAAGTTGGAGGAAAAAATGGGAGATTAAGATTGCCCAAGCTGCTATGTGGACCATTAACATGTGTATATATGCCTGTATTTTGCCATGTATGATGCACACTTTTTTGCCCAAATATTTGAGTGAAGAATAAGGATGCACATTATACATGGGTATAATGATTACATACCACGGGTATAATAATCCTACGTATAATACACACAAAATGTGGGTGCGCATTAAACATGGCAAAATACAGTACATGGTTTCCACTCTCAAGAGGGGCATCATCTCATTGAAGGAGCAAGATATAAACTTAAATTAGGAAGCAATTTAAAAGTTGGTCTCCCCAGCTGGGTAGCTCAGTTGGTTAGAGGTCCTTGGATTCCTTCCTGGTCAGGGCACATACGAGAATCAACCAGTGAATGAATAAATAAGTGGAACAACAAATTAATCTCTCTCTCTCTCCCTCTCTCTCTAAAATAAGTAAATTTTAAAAAATGTTTATATTCATTGCAAAATGTCTCAGGACAGCATCTGAGTTCTTATGAGCAGGGAGCACCCATGTACAACAGCCCATCATAACCAGACATCGCATGTCATTGACTGGCTCTATCATGTGTCAGAAATAAGTTTTACATGTGGGAATTGCTTCAGCATCAGTTTTGATCTTCTAAACCTTCTCTCAGATTGCTGTTCTATAAAAACAAATAACCAAGGAAATGTTTCAAATATGGGAAAATGGACAAAATGCATAAAACCTGAATAGCATCAGTTGAAAAATTGGGGAATGTACTTGTGAAATTGCATGAAAATGAGAAATGCATTACCTACCGTGTGATCATTGATTGTTTCTACATTGCATTTGTGTCCAACTGCTCTGTGACTCATGGCTGCAGTTCCTGTTCATGAACCCTTTGTGCCTTTTATGTCTTGGCATCTTATCATTATAATCAGCCTAGGAATCATTGTTCACAAAGAGCCACCCGCCATCTTCTGCAGTTTCGGCATACCATGCTCTTCTTTCCACCTCCCCATGTCCTGGGCAGCCCATAGCTCCACCCCATTGGAAGTTTCCCTTGTTCATCCTACTTGAAATTATCTCATTTCTTCTCTCATGTACCAGCTGCTTGGCAGAGTTGTGTGTCATCACCCATAGCCTCTGGGCTCCTTGTGTTCAGAACGGCTATGGACCCAGCTAGTCAGCTGTAGATGCATTGGCAGCCATGGTAAGCTCCTTTTGAGCTGTGCACCATCCTGTAGTTGTTCCAAGACCCAGAGGCAGCTAGTCAGTGGGCACTGCTATACTCTGCAAAGCTGTAATCTAACTTAGAGTTCAGTCCCATTTTGACATCCCGCCCTGCTTGCCCCCTCCCAGAAGAACATATTGGTTTGGACTCAAGTCAGATTTTTTTTTTTTTTTATTATTCAGCATCCCTCAGTCCACATGATGTCCTACTTAAAGAATCTAGTGAAGAAATTTTAGCTCTTTGGTGCTAATGAAAAGTTTGGCCTGAGTGTAAGATTTCTTGGGTACAACTTGGCACATCATCTTGGTCCAACTTTGAATTTATCGTCAGGTCTCAGCGTTGTGCTGACCCGAAAGAGCCACTCCCGGTCTTTATCATGACCATGCTCCAGCTCTCGGTAACAGACTTCTGAAACAACTTCGAGAGCGGTAGAGAGGCCAGTGATGCTTAAAAACCAAGACAAAACAAAAACCTAAGGATAAAAATTGAATTGTTTAGAGAAGGTCATTGGAATTAAGGAGAAATTTCAGAGGAGTATTAATATCCATACACGTTATATGAGAAAAAGAAAGAATTGATAAAAATCAAATGAGAGTATTAAGTATGGTTACTCCCATGAGAAATATGACAAAACCCATTTTTATAAGCAATTTACAAGCGACCTAAATACTTATGAATTCCTACTAGATAATACCTCAGAATCATCCTCTCAGCAATTTACGTACATAAACACAATTTCCTAATCTGCAGAGGCTGCCCGGATACTGTTACAGAACTCTTTCATTTTCCTAACTAGTTTGTCCAGGTATCGTAAACCAGTCCTGAATTTAATGGAACCCAAAGGGACCGTAGTTTTGACCGGAACAGTCCCAGTTGTGTCATTGTCTCTGCAAAGTTTTTAATAACACTGCTGTCATGCTCAACTGTGTCCCTGTTTAGCCAACAAATTATGTGATCACTCAAAGTCTAACATGAATACAGTTAAGGGTTTACTTTCAGGTTCATCCAACAAATCGTGATGTTGAGGTATCGCCCGTTTGGTCTTGAATTATCTGGAGTAGTTGTTCTAAAACTTCAGTACCTATCAGAATCACCATTAGGGCTTGTTAAAAACACAGTTCCTGGGCCCCAATCGCAGAGTTTCTGAATCTGTAGGTCTGGGGTGTGGCCTGAGAACTTGCATTTCTAACCATTTCCCAGTGATGTCGATGCTGCTGGCCCAGGGTAGACACCCTTGGAAAACCACCTACTCTTTTCCCCAGCTTGACTAGTGTTTAAGACAAGGGGAAAGACTTAAGGATAGACTGAGCATGTTAAAAGGACAATTTGATAAAATGTCTCAATATCAGAGACTAGCAAACAACACATCAGCTGGCAAGCTGGTGACTGCAAATGCGGTTTAATCAGACTTTGGCAGGTAAAGAGCTCTGCCGTGTTAACCACATGCTGGCCCCTTCACTGAGCTGCTGTGCAATTTTGAGATTTGGGACTATTCTTTAAGGAGTTTGCTCTCAACGGGGCAGGGCTAGGGGGTGCGGCGGGAGAGACATGTTTCTTTTTATTCCAAAGGAGGGATTTAAATAGTCTTTTTAGAAGTTTTATTCATTTCTTTGTGTGAGACAACCCTATATGTGCTATACATATATGTACATACACATACATATATGTGAAGGAAAAAGGCAGTGAAGTTCAAATAGTAACAGATACAGTTACTAAAATAGATTTTAATTCCATTTGTTATGTGTTGCTTTTGACTCTAGTGTTAAAAGATTTCTGGGAATGTTTTTTCTCTAGAAATAGTATTTTCTGTATAGGCTTTGTGTGTGTGTGTGTTTTTGAGTGTGTGATTTTCCTTGAGCTCCACATGCAAATGTATCATTCTTTTTTTAATAAATTTGTTATTCTTAATTCTTCTCCTAATAAATTAGATACAATGAAGTTGAATATGATGATTATATTTGAAAGAAGTTTCAGGGGAGTCCTGTCAAAACATCAGACAGAACTTACAGAAAGCTGTTTTGATTTACATGTGAGAAAGAAATTTATCATTTATTTGTCAATCCAGGAGCTGTGTTTGAATCTCAAAGGACACAGCTGGATCCTTTCTCTCACCTCCAGGCCCTTCATCTGTCAGACAGGAGTGTTTCCCAGCTCCTTCCTCATGACCCTGGGACCTGCGTCTGAACCCCTGTAAGGGCAGCCTATTTGTTTCATCACTAATACTGGTCACATACATGTGGCATGTTCACTAGGAATGAGACTGGAAACTCAGATGAGAGTATTGTGGGTGTCCCTTCAATTTCTGAGATAAGGCCTAACCTGCTGGCAATGCACCAGGTTAGTACGAGGGTGAGAAGCTCACCTCGCTCCCACTTCATTGGGCAGTTCATGGGATGAGGTACAGGAAGCGCTCACCCTTAGCCAAACTGACTACTATGACTTCAGAAAGGAGCACTTGTTCCGGGTCATCTTCCTAAGTCTGAAGTTCCAGGAAAGCAGGACCGGTGTCTTTCCCTCTGGGACCTTCCAGTAAGCAGGTAGTATCAGCATTGCTCACGTTCCGTTTGAGAGCCATTTCCGTGGACCCCTTCAAGCCAAAAGTGCAAAGAGGGGAATGCAGGGGCCATAGGGTATGCTTGTCAGCCTAGGAGGCTGTGCATAGGATCTTACAATGGGAAATGCAGTATAAACATAAAGCTTAGAAGAAAATGGTAGCCAGAAAAACCTTAGCAAATGGCCTTGTAACAGCACATTCTAAGTGTAGTCGGAGAGTCTGGAAGCAGAGGTGAAGGTAGATATGAAATGGTTTATTGATATTCCATTCCCATACAATGTATGGTACAATCAATGTGTTACCCCTCATTAGCGATATATTGGAGCACCCTAACATTGCAGTGAACATTAAGTGCTGATGTGTTTCCATCAGTGCCTCCAGATGCATCTCTGATATAATGCCTAGAAGGTTTGTTTCTGGTTTTCTTTTTTTATTTTATTTTATTTATTTGCTTTTTTAAAGAGAGAGAGAGACATCAATTTGTTCTTTCACTTATTTAGGCATTCATTGGTTGAGTCCTATATGTGCCCTGGCTGGAGATTGAACCTGCAACCTTGGTATATCGGGATAATGCTCCAACCAACTGAGATAACCGGCCGGGGCTGTTTTTGATTTTCAACAAATAAGTCCTTCAGTACATCCCAGAAGAAGTAATCAAGGGGCTCAAGTCATTTTTTTTTCCACTGTAGTCTCTATTTATTTTGGCAAGTTCAGAAACTAAGCTGTGACATCTTCATGACACACGAAGTGATGATAGGGTGCAGGGAAAGACAGACAGGATTTCCAGTTACACAAGGTAGAGGCCAAACTCTGGCTCAGCCACTTGTTACACCTGTGTGACTTTGGGCAAGTCACTAATCCTCTTCCTGCCTTGGTGTTACCGTCTATAAAATGGGGTGTTCACAGTCTCTACTCAATGGAATTGTTGTGGGCATGGGCTCTAGCATGACAGAAGTGTGCTCTTAAGCCTGTGGTCCATTAATCATCAACAGGGATGGATTATACATATGAGGCCTAGTCCACTACGTAATTTGGAAGAACTTGCCCAGAAGTAAAAATTAAGTGCAGGGACATCTGCTGCTGTGTTGTAAGACCTCAAGGAAACCTACACTTTCTAGGTTTCAGGCTGGGCATTTATAATATGCTGAGCTTGGGCTCTGTGGTTTCAAGGTTGCCTCTAGCCTAAATGCTCAGTTTCTGTTAGCTCACTTGGCAAACTCGAGATTTGTCTCAGCAGTTTGATTTTCAAAGTTTGCCTTGAATTCATAGCTCACAGAACAACAAGCTGGAAGAGACATAGAGACACCTAGGGTAACATGCTGGTTTTACAGATAAGGAAACGGGGCCTCAGAGAGCAAGGTTTTTGCTCCCTCTTGTATCACATTAACTAGTTTTTGGCTGAGCTAAAGCCAGAACCCAGGTGTGGTGACTCCTATCTCAGTGCCCTTTGCATTGCGCCACATTGCCTTTTCCCTGGAAGTGGGCATTCGCCTTTAAGAACTGCATATGAAAACAAAGCACAGCTAAGCTTTGACTGACACTGACAACCTAATCATTGTATTGGATAACTGCAAAATTAAGTAAGCAAGTGGATCTGACTGCTGGAGTGACAATTTGAAAGCCGTTTTTACTTCTATTTATCCATCTTCTAGTCATCTGGAAAGATACACTATTATTAGAATTTAGGCATAGCAAGACGGTGGTAGTTAGCATGCTCTGCAGAGACATGACTAGTTCATCTCTGGGCTTTGTATTTTAAAAACCTGGAGAAGCTCCGAGTTTCTACCCAGCAAGTCATTAGGATCTCACATTGTAACCTCAGAGTCTAACAGTTAATCTGCCACTTCCCTCACTGTATACTACCCTGTGGTCAAATATTTTCGTTCCTGGTGAAATAGGGAAATGATTTCATATTGACTAACCAAAGTCAACACAGGAATCTGCTAATCATGATCACGAGATGTACACAGCACATATGAGTAACCGAGAAATAACAAATCAGATCTAACCGGTCTGTTAGATGGCGGACACATTGCAAGTCAACGTGCTGAGGAAGTGGTGTCCTGTTCACCGGTCCCTGGTCTGCATGTCTGTCCTAAGGTTCTGGTTTAGGCTCAAGTCCTGGTCTCAACTTCCTCACCCTGCTCAGGCTGAGCCTTCGTGGTGAGAGAGGAACCTTCGGGCATTTAATTGGGAACCGCTTTCAATGAAAAAAGTGTATGCAGCGGTTATTCTAAGAACACTGTTGTATTTCAGTTATTCTGGTGAAAAGGATGTACTTTCCACACTAATTTGAAGAAACATCAGTCACGGAGGTTAGTTTTAAAAGATTGGCGTTTTTTGTAAAAAGGGGACAAAAAGAATTTAGGTTGTCTATTTTTTTCCATTTTAGTGAGTGATGTAAGACATTCAAGTTGACTTCCTTAAAAATTAAGAAAAGGAACTATTCAGGAAAAGGAAAATTAAGAAAGGAAAGCATTCAATATGGGAAAAAAATCATAATTATACTGTTTTTTAGTTTGAGATCATGGTCAATTGACGTACAGAGGAAGGGAACAATGAAAACACAAAGCACACAAATGGGCGAGAAAAGACGGAGAAACACGCCAACAAGACCAGACGGTTCAAGCAGTGGAGGAGAGATGAGAGGAACCAAGAGGATTCAGAGAGAATGATTTTTAGGGACTAAGAGAAAGGATGACAAGTGCCTGCAGTGTGGCTTTCCTTCCCAGCCCCTAAGCACAGCTTGCCGTTGTTTTTATCATCTTTTGATTGAAGTCTTTCTCTCCACATAGGCTGTCAGTTCTGTGAGCACATGGAGAGCACTGGCTTTTGCTCACCATTGTTTTCCCAGTGCTTAGCACAGACATAGTAAACACAGTAGGAATTAGTGCATGAATGGGTGAACAAAGGAACCAGGGAAGCAAGAATGTACAGGGAAAGAGTCCTGTGGTCCTAGGGCCGGGGCGATGGTCCCCTGAGAGCCGCTGTTGCTCCTCAGAAGCAGACGGGGCTGATCCCAGTCCCTAAGAAAACTGCAGTAACATTTTTTTGGAGGCACAAAGTCTCACCTATGTTCTCTGTGGCCGAGTTGCAATCTGCTAAGCATCTGAACAATGTTTTGCCTGTCCCTTTTGGAAACTCTCTAAAAGTTGATGTTTTCACCATCCACACCTTGGGTATCACTGTGTCACCTGGTACCTTCTCCCCCCAGGCTCAACTGTCTGAGGCTCTCAAACTTTCCGTTCCATTAGCTCCCTCGAGTCTGGCCTGTTTGGACCAACCCTCCTCTCCCAGCACTCTGCCTTCTTGACTCTTCAAGCCAGCTAATAGCAACTGCCTATGTTTCCAACCCCTGGGGACGAAGGGCCCTGGAAGAGGGTCAGCAGACTTGGCTCCACATTGCCAAGACACCACTGCTTCTTCACTCTCGCATGAAAATGCATTTTTCAAACCTTCCACTACGTCACTGGCCTCTAATATCTCCTGTATGTTCATCACAGATTCTGACCCATGGCCGCCCACAGCTTCCTAATCCACCCCAAGCACTGATCTCCTTCAGGGTGATTTTAAGGACTTTGTGCATGATTTATCCAAAAGATTAGCTCTGCTAGTACATTGTTTAAAAAATATTGTAGTGAGGTATACATAACATAAAACTAATCATTGCAGTGTACCAGGTGTGGAATTGAGTACATTTACATTGTTATCCAACCATCACCACCGTCCACCTCCAGAGAATTTTCATCTCCCCCAACTAGAACTCTGTACCTGTTAAATACAATCTCCCCAAATTCACTGACATTCTTTCAGATTTAAGGCACTCTCATTCTAGAATTTTCTTTTTCTAAAGTTGGTCTACTTTCAGAATTTTAGTCTCCTGTCTTGCCAAGCAGTCTCAGTGCTCACAGATCTGGGTGGGGATCCCAGCTGAAACATTTGCTAGCCTCAGTTTCTTCATTTGTAAACTTCAGATAATAGATGATACTGTACACAATTCACATGCCAAAGAGTTAAAAAAACTGAAGTTCATTGGATGGTTGAAAGGACTCAGTGCTTACAGAACCTTCAGCACAGTCTCTTCTCCGTCCTTCCTTCCGGTCCCCACTTTCACTGCTTTGCTGACATTCCTTTGCTGACATCTGCATACTTTTGTCTTTTTGACACTCGTTCCAGGGGACACACCATCCTCTATCAGTCCGGCTCTCTGCCTCAACTGCACATCCACCTGGGCTGTTGGTGAACAATAGTAGTTGCTGGGCTCACTACAAGGCATGGTCTTCCACTCCACAGGGCCATCCACCCTGCCCTGCAGGCATTTCCTAAGCCCCCTATTTGGCTTTAACAAGCAACCCCAGTGGATTTTGATACACACAGTGCGCTTTCCACTTTTCTCAGAGGGCTGTCCTAAGCCACAAGCTCCTTGAGAGCAGACAACTTGCTTCATCTGATTTTTGTCTCTAAATACCTGGCAATAGATGTAGAATTGATTGAATGAATGAATCTGAGTGTCACTCTGCATTTCAGAATAAGTTACCATTCTGCTTTGAAATGCTAATTAACTACAACTGTTTAAATGCAGTTTAAAACTCTTTAATATGTTTTATCCTTAAACCTTTACCAGCCCTTTTCATTGTCATTGGGCATAGGAAATTATAAACAACTTGTTATTCTCAGACTAGGAAAACTACCAAAACAAAAAAAGAACTGACCCAAGGCTGGATGAGATTCAGACAGAAGTTCAAAGAAACATATGTTGGGCCTGTCCACAGTACCTTAGGGAAGGAAAGTACTCTGTTGACTCTTATTCTCGGGATCTGCCAGGCAGAAGTCTTTGTGGCCACTTCAGTGGACTTTTCTGGAGTAGAAAGAATCTTAAACAGGAAGGTCGTTGCTGGAGATGTTGGGAAAGGGGGACTTAGAGAAATAGATGGGTAAATAGGAATACAGGTGGACATATCTAATGGGTGGTGGAAACACCTGACTTCGAATCCTAGCTCTGCCATTTCATAGTTTGTGACACAGGTAATTAAACTATCGGAGTCACTTGTTTCCTCATCTGTAAAATGGAGACAACGTGATATAATGTGCAAACTTTTTTGATGATTCAAAACAGAATATAAGTAATACACAGTGATTCTATGATGTTAGGCAATCAGGCAGAATTTCCAAGGGAGCTGGGTATCTGGTCAACCCTTTGTATCTACCACAATGGAGGGGAAGTGTGTGTGCATGCATGGGTGTGTGTGCACATGTACATACACACACACACACCTGTGCACCCAGCACACCTAGAAAACAGAAGTAGTACCAGCTATTGCCCTCTGGGGAAGTCTGATTCTGAAGTCTGCCCTTTCTGTAATAAAATGTTTCCGAAGGGGGCAGACAGAGTAACCTAGGGCCATGCCCTCCCACTTCCCTCTTCCCTGAGCCGAGCTCCGAGCTTGTCTTGGGGAAGTGGGAGGTAAACTAGCGTGGGTGACTGGAACTGAAACATTTCTTTGACCACCTTCCTATTCCTCCTCCCCTTTCTCTTTTGTGCGGGGAGGAAGGAGAAACAGCTCATGCCCACACCGTACCATACACACTTGGATCTGCTCTCCCTGGCCTCCAGACCCCAGCTCACCCCTCATCTAGATTCGCTGGATGCCTGAAAGGTTCAGGACCCTGCTCTAAATGCTGTATCTGGGACCTCCCTGGGAACCCACAAGAAGTTTGTTGCAATGTTTAAGATCTTCCCCCAGCTCACGAAGATCAGTGTCTAACCCCCACTTCATTCCCACCCTACTTCCTTCCCCATCCCTGGCTAGAAAGAGCACATTTTTCTTCAAGTGCTAAGAGACTTTGATTTATATGTTAATAATAATGAACACCTACAGTCTTTACAGAAATCCAGGCTCCCTTCCATACTTATTCCCTTCTTTCTGAACATTTATTTCTTTAGGAGAAAAATTTGGACTGGTTTCCTCGGATGCGAGCCATGTCCCTTGTTAGCAACGAAGGTGACAGTGAGCAAAATGAGATTCGGAACCTGCAGGAGAAGTTGGAATCGACCATGAGTCTGGTCAAACAGCTGTCAGGTCAGCTGGCAGAGCTCAAGGAGCAGGTCAGTGCTCTCAGGGAGGTGGAGCTGGTGGGGGGAAATCGTTCACCACCTTGAGTGAGGGGAGACCGAGGGACGCCTGGGAGCAAGCTGCAGAATTTATAAGTTCCAATAAAGAAACTCTATCTCATGCTGTAAGAACCGCATCTCCTGGGCACAGACGATCCCCCGTCTGGGCGAGTAAGGGAAGCAACCAATCAGTGCTTCTCACTCTCCCTTCCTGTATCTCTAAAAGCGATGAAAACATGTCCTCGGGTGAGGATTTAAAAAAAGCAGAAGAGCCATCTCTCAGTAAGCAAAGGCTTCTACTTACCCACCTCCCCATCTTGTGTGAACCTTCTTCTACTCAAGGAAGGAAAAAGGTACACATGCCAAAATGCAAAGACCTCTTTACACTTTCTTGATAGAAAATCAGATTTTCTACCATCAGAGTAATTACTAAACTCATTGGAAAAGCAGATCATCATTAGTGTCTGTCATTTCAATCCTATAATCAACCCCTTCATCAAATAAAATTGCTAGCATCTGTAAAAATAATATCAAAAGTAACTCTGCTAGCTGTTACAATGACGACAGTGATGATGATGAGTATGTGACAAGCAAGGACTGCTTTGGAAGAACCATGGTTCCTGTTGCTTAACCACAGAGAGGGGTCTGCTTTGTTTTCTCTGTTTATGGAAGTTCACTGAAAAATATTTTCTCTGTTTTGACTAAATATATTCTATATGATGCCACACAGGCTGTAGGTGCTTGGGAAACGTGAACCCCCAATGGTGTGACCCACCAACACTGGGAAAGAGTGAGGAACTAAGCTCAACACACACACACTCTTTCTCTCTCTCTTTTTCCCCAGATGACAGAACAAAGGAAGAATAAGCAGAGACTGGGCTTTCTCGGATCAAACCCGCCCCACGTGAACCATCACATGCCACCACACTGATACCCTGGGGGAAAGCCGTGACTAGCCTTTCATCAGTGTCCTGCCTGATCACTGAATAAAGAACTGAGATGGAAGAGAGTGAACAGTGCCTATTGTTGAAAAGTTAAAAACAACCAACTGCCAAGATGTTGACTGGTTTCGCTCCGAGAACAATGTATAACTGTGTTTCTGTGGTTGAGAAGACCAAACTTAAAACGCAGCCTCTAGAGAGCACACATCACTTACTCTTCACACAACATGAGATAACTTGCTCACGTGGATGGAGAGGGTAGGGAAAGGCAGGGTTGGAGGGATGCCGTGCAGAGGGAACTACCTTTTGCTGTCGATAAGAGTCAGTTTTGTTTTAAATGCTGACTGCACCCTTTGTCATGGTTGGTTGGACTTGCTTTCTTTTAATTATGGCATATAGGTCAGTGACACATGAAGTCACACCTGGGTGGCTAAGTCTTACTGTAGAAAATAACTGAAAAGATGAAAAATGAGAGCTGCAAAGAAAAATGTTACTGCTTCCAAACCGTAGCTGTCACAGAGCAAGTCTCCTAACGGGCAACATGGCGGACGTGCAGCTCTAGCAGCTACTGCTTTGGAGCCTCGGCCCCCCCCAGCTGACGTCACGACTGGACTGCGACCACTTTCTCCCAGATTCAGACGGAGCCCTGTCAGTCAGTGCAGAGCACAAGAGGAGATTTTCATATAACTTGTTAAAGGCATGTTGTAAATCATGTGTAGGCTAAGAGTGTAAAAGATTTGGGGAAGAAACAGCTGACAGGAAGCTCCAGGGAAGACTTTTTTGAAAACATATGTGTGCTATTAAAATAGATTGAGATTAATAAATGAAAATGCTTAAAGATGACAGGAAATTCTGAGAAACTTATGATGGTGGCATTTTATAAATATGGAGTAAAAGGTATTTGATTTATGTTTGCTGTGCTTAAAGAACTGAGTGGTTTTATTCCTGTAGCTGGGGGGGGGGGGGAAATCCAAGAAATGTACTGAATACTCAAAAAAAAATACAGCATATCCATTGCCTATTTTAAACTGTATCAGTGAGAGCTTTTTGGAATGCAGAAAGGTAATAATCTCATCCCCAAATTGTTTTTATGTTAAATTATGCAACTAGAATTTGTGGAGGGAGAAAATAACCTGCCATACTCATGTTATTCTTAGAACTGATGCTTTGAGAGTGTTAAAGCAAAACTGGGATAATGGAAGTGTGAGGAGAACCACTGTGTGGTAAGGGAGCGAGACACATGACACCACAGTCTGGGAGATGCTTTGCCAATTGACCTTCTGGCCCTGCCCCCACGAGACCCGAAAACTGCCTCCAGAGTCTGTAAGCTCTGACATTGTTACCACCAAGGGTGAAGGTTCAGATAAGATTTGCTGTGACGATTTTTAAATCTTTTCAACTGGTTTAATATAGTTCAAGCTATTGGGTCATAAAATTCTCAATTCATTGGCCTAGGTAGATTATAAAGGATGTCTGAACCAGTCCCTGTTAAAAGGTATACTTGGAGTAAAACTGTTGAATTTTGAATTGAATCTCCTGGCACCCCCGCATCCCCAGTCCCTCCCCAAGTTAAGTGTTCTTCATGATGACGTGATAGTATTTTTCCTGACCAGTTGCTGAAGGACCATGCCGAAGAGGTGAAGAAACAGATACGTATCTACACACAGCACAGAACTTCGAACTCAGTGGGCAGTCAACAAATGTATGGGAATTCCACTGTACATAACCACCTTTAATTCTTTATTAAAACTTTATATCACATACTTGGTTTTTTTTAAATGGCTTGAAAACCAAAGTAGAACAAAGCATCCATTATTTTAATCCAAGACCATCGTTGTTATAACAACATTAGATGCAAAGTACAGTTCAAACTACTTTAATCAGGCAGAGAGTTCTGTGAGCCGGGGAAAGAAAAGTGGTATGTTGAGCATATTCCAGTATAGAACATATTGTTTCAATACAAAATCAAATATTTTTGATGTCTGAACATCAAGAGAATAGATTAACTTTTATGGATGAGAGCAACCTGTCCTTAAGATGCTGAACTGACGAGTCCTTTCTGACACTGTGGCAGTTTTTTACAGGGACTCAGCCTTTGGATTTGCAGCTGCTCACCATGTCACCGCATGTTGCCTCCTTTGGGAAGCAGCCTGAGGAGACTGCAACTAACAAGCTTCTCATCTGTTCAGAATTGAAATGTTTCTCACTTGTGTTTCTCTTTTCTGTCTGAAAACTTAGAGATTACAAGGCAAAATGAACAAAAACAAGCAAACAAGGCATTTTGCAGGGTACTAATTCATGATGAAGATAATAATGCAGAAATTTGATAGCTGATCTGTATTTGTTATATATACATCTGTAATGCAACTGGAATACTTCACCTAGACAAGTATTAATTAACATTCTCATATTTATATAGTGACTTTATAACAATCATCCTTGATTGTGATGTTAAGGGAAAGGTTTTACTATTTAGTTGCCAAAATCCACATGAGGTTAAAGTTATTAGTTAATACTGAATATAATTTTTAATTTTATAAAGATTTTATTTTCCCACATGATCCATTCTAAGGCCCAATAGTTTAAGAAAGTATGTTTCCTAAATTAAAATATAATTTTAGGTGAGAAAATGTACTAAGACTATAACATTGATAAATAAATTGTATACATGTAAAATTGACCATTTTTTACCCCTTAAAAAGTTAGTTTAGAAAAGGGCTTATTTTCTTGAAAACTGAAATTTTTCTATTGGGGAAGAGGATGCGGTCTCTAGTAGGTAGTTGATATCAGGAAGATATTTCATTCAAGTCAGAACTGTGTTCTTATTTCTGTATTCTCCACTCACAACTCATTGTTTTGACTGCTCTTATTAGTTTATAGTTGTTTTATTACAAACAGTCCTCTGTGCCCCAGGACTGAGATGTGTGGAAAGGCTGGGGATCTGACGTAAGGGAAGGTGAAGACTGGGACTTCGTTATGATTAGGGGAAAGAAGGAGTAAATGACAGGTAACAGGAAGAAAGGCGCTTACCCGCCAGGGGCCCAGTAGACGGGGAGATAAGTGGTACACAGACAATGATGTACGAGAGTACAGACTCAAGAGATACTGCTTAAACATGCAGAGGACAGAGCTTTGTGGGAGAGGAGCTCTAAGAGGCGTGTTCCCTCAGCTGCTCTTAAATCTACACGGAATAACAAATCAGCATATTCTGACCCACAGAGCCTTTCCACTATGCCACGACACGTGATACAATGCGAAACAGAGCGGAGCAGGCATCTGAAACACCAGCGCAGGAGCCCGGTGAGTCGCTCAAATGGGTGAAACTGTGGAGCGCACATTGCATGCAGGGAGTGCACAGGCCACGGTGAGCTTTCTGTCTGCAAAATTTGACAGAAAGAAATTTGACAAAAATAATTCCAGTTTTTAGACAATCTCTGAGGCCGGTTAAGGCCCTCAAGTCACTCATTTGCTATATCTGAAATAATTGTAAAGCTATTCCATTTATTAGAAGAAAACACCAAAACCAAGCACAGGAAATAAAATGCATGTGAAACTTGAGAACTCTGAAAACAAATCCAGGTCTATCATCTCTGAACTGGCAGGTTTGCACAGACTTGAATAATTTATAAAATTATCAGACCAGTACTCTTATCACCAGTAGGCTTTTTCCCTAGAGGATAATATTTACTTCAAAGAGCATGATTCTAGTATAATACCCAAGACTAGATTAGTATAATTTATAAACTATTAATCAAGTTGGATGTGCATAACTTTTTCACATGTGATACTTTAAGTGCTCTATTCATTTTGTACCAAGTTTCTAAATAATATATCCATTGGTATGAAAGTCGTTATTATTGCTATTTACATAGGGAAGCATGAGAGACAAAAAGTCTGGTGACTTGAACTTCACTGATGAGCTAATCCATATGGACCAATGTGCCCAGCATTGATGGGGAGTTGGCCAAAGCCCAAATTGGCCAATACTGACTGGTGTGGGTGTGTGTATCTATATTCACATTGTGTATGATACCCACGCAGGCTTAGTGGACACATGTCATTTGGTCATCTAGGATTTCCTGGTTGTTGACGCCCAGCGCTTCAAATGACAGTTACCCTGAGATGAGCATGAAGCATGCGACAGCTGAAATCAAAATGAGTTGCATGAATCACATGCAAACCATGAACAGAATTCTCTGCTCATGTGGGCTTTACCAGTGTGCCACAGTTCCTTGAAGAAGTGTGGCAAGAGTTGTTTTGCCTGAAATCAGAGGAAAGTTTGGAGGAGGGAAAGTGGCCGACGAGGTCCTCTTCCAGTGAGAGATGTTGGTACAAAGGGCAGGAGCGTGCATGTGGAGAGGGGTGTGGTGGATGTCCGCAAGTGACCCTGCCTCCGCCTGGACAACCTGGGTGGCTGAGGCTTCCGGGCACAGCCACAGGCCAGAAATCAGTGAACTTTAGCCTCTCCTATGTTCCTCCCAGACAGCAATGGTGCTGACATATCACATGGAGTTGGCTACATGGCAAACAAAGAAACACAGAGGCCAAACTTTATGCAAATAGAAAATTTATAGGAACAGAGATCAGTTGTTGCATTCAGTTTGACTTGGTTTAACTGAAAATTCTGGGTTTTATACTTCAGTGTGGGTTTTCCCCTAAAGGAGCCTGTTCCTTTTTAACTCTGGTCTGTGGGGTAAAATCAGCTCCATGTAGAATTGTCCTCGTAACTGTGGAAATGGGAACACCTCTGCTATCCATTGCAGCACATCCTTCCAAAGTTCCCTAAAATTGATTTCTATAGGTAGAAGCTCCTGAGGCGGCTCCCTATTCTCGTAACTGTGCTTTTAGTTTAGTATTTATAAGTGTCTTCCCTTTGGACAATTGCATCTGCCTTTCTGTATGCCATAACCTGTTCCTTCTTTTTCAATGTAGAGCAAATGTTTCTTTGTGATTCTGGCCTTCTCCACAGTGAAGTCAAGTAAAATTTCTGTAAAGACAATACCTCACAATTAGACTCAACTTTATAAAAACTTAATATATTTTATATTAACTGGGTTTTGTCAGAGAAAACATCATGATAGGTGACATGAACCGAGACATTCACAGTGGGATTTCATGCTGTGTAGCCGTGGGGAAGACAGGTGAAGAGCTCTATGCAAGGCTGGCGCCTCTGCATCCGGAGGTGGGTCTGGAGTCGGTAAGTCAGTGGGGCTGGCAGTCAGGAGGAAAAGCGGAGTATGAGGCAGGGAAGAGTGAAACTGGAATCCATGCGGACAAACAAATTTGCATTGAGCTCTCAACATCTCCAAACGCCATAGCCCATGGGACCTAAAAAGGAGCTGGTGGCCTTCACCATGGAATTGCATGTGCATCTGATCCAGGACTCAGAGAAACTGAGGAAAAAGATCTGACAGGAGCTGGAGGACTGCAGGCTGGCAGCTGCCCCATGCCAACCAGGTGATCCAGGAGATCAGGCTGTGAGCTGCAGCCATGCCCTTGCCCATTCCTTCTGAACTTAGTGGCTAGTACTTCACTTCCACCTCCCAAATCTCAAGAAAATATTTCCTGTGGTCAAAATTAACCTGTAATCCTATGGAAAAGGGGATTCTGGGAAATGAAGTTTCAGCTAAGCCAGATTGACATAGTACAAAGCTACTCCACTGGAGTAGACCTAAATGTTCACCAATAGTGATGCTCTTTCATACTAGATACACAAAAGTCACATGTCCCAGCACCCATTGCAATGAGTGGAAACACATGACTAGTTCTTACCAATGGATTGCAAGTGCAATTGACAAGCTGAGACAATAAAAAGTCCCTGGACAACCTCCAGTTTTCTCCCCCACATCAACCATGGAGGCCAAGATGGACCCAGTCTGAATCCCTGAGTCACTTCTTTGAAGGGAACTACCCTGGAGAATCTTGATACACACAGCAGAAGTGGTGTGAGTGAGAAATAAACTTTCATGTGTCAAACCTTTGAAATTTCGGAGTTTTTTTTGTTGTTAAATAAATGAGCTTGGAGAGCATGTGACTGTTACTGTAGCATTACTCTGCCTACCCGACTAACACAGACATGCATAATACACCAGAAAATTGACCTAAATATAAAACTTCTGGGGTGCACCCAATAAAAATATAAAATAAAGAAACATCAATATATGCAAAATATTCATTATATCATTAAATACAAAAATTGAATGCAGTCCAAAGGTCCAGTAATTTAAATATGTTTAAAAATGTGTGATTCACTCGTAGGATTGAGTGATATGAAATCTATGAGAAGTATATAAAATGAAGCAATGTTGGAAAACAGGCAGGATAAACTTAAAAGATGACTATAAATTATATGTACACCATTATCTATATAAAAGTATGTTTCTCAAAAAGACTTGAACAAAATACTCTATAATTACATTTGCTTTAAAATAGCTATAGAATTATATTGTACATTATTTTTTTTCTTATGTTCTAAACTTTAGGTTTTAAAATTGACTTGGGTAGTTTAATAATCTTTTTACAGGAAAATGAAAGTTGTATTAAGTCCAGCAAATGATTCTTATGAACAGATTATCCCAAACATTTACATTTTTATAGGATCACTGGAACTGTAGAGTAGGTGAATAAATAGCCAGAGTTTATATTGATTTCAATAAGACATTTAAGAAAACCTACATGATACTCCTATGGACAAGAGAAAAACATTTGTCCTGGATGAGAGTAGATTTCTGCATGTGAACAATTCTACTAAATGTGACATTAGAGTAAAATAGCCTTGGCCTATTGTTAGATCTCTGTCCTTGGCCTTTTCCTGACCAATGTTTATTTCAATGTCTAGAATAAAGAAATAGATAGCAAAATTATAAAATGTGGCGATGACATAAAGTTGGGAAGTAGAGGGAAAATGATGGATGACAGAGTAACAATAATGTCAGAAAAGTGGAACAATGAACAAAGCTATGCTGATGAACTTTAACTGTGAGAAAGGTGAAGTTTAGCCCCCAAAGCTCAGTTGCATATATACAGGATACAGCAGGTAGCCATTGTGTAAGAATCAAACAAAACTTGAGATTCTGAATAAACTCTATGTCCATATTTACACATTCAGTTATTTTAACATATGTTTATTTGGTACTTATTATACTATAAAAATATTTCAGAGATCCAGGCAAAATCTGATAAGGATTTTATTTCACAGAGTAAGCACTAGGGATAGAAAGAGGGATTACAAGGTATACTCAAAAGGGAGACTCTATGGAACTTGGTGTTCAATTGGGTGAGAAATAAAGAAGAGAGAGGAATCCAGAATATGACTCTTGGGTTTTGGTTTGATTAACGAAAATATAGTGATGCTGTCCATTGAGCTAGGGAACACTGGGGGAGTAGGCTGGGAGTGGGGTGAGACTAGAAGATGAATTTATTTGGGATATACTGAGTTTTATTTCTGTAAGAGGCATCCAGGAAGATATATCCATTAGATAGTTGGATATATAGGTCTAGAGTCCATGAAAGAAGTCAGGAGTAGAGATAAAAGATTTAAGTTATTGAGAAATACATGGCAGTAAGACCAAAAGAATTAACGAACACTAAAGGACAGAGAGTAGACTTTAAGAAGAAAAGATCAAGGATAGAGCCCCAAAGAAAATCTATCAAGAGAAGAAAAAAAGTGAGAAAGAAAAACCAGAGGCCTGTGCAAGAACATAAAGGAATGATGCTTTAGAAGTCAAAGGAGAAGAGAGTTTCAAAAGGTATGAAGGTATGGAACTTTCTATCAAATGTGCTAGTAGTACTACTTAATAAGTAGACTGTCAGAGCCTCATATATCTCCTCCTAACTTTTTGTTCATAATCATAAAACCTAGAGCATAATACCATACATAAAAATGGAATATAAAAACTAGATAGATAATCATTATAAACTAGATAACAATGCCATTCCAAATGCTAAGTCTACTACAGAATTTTTCTAACTACATCTGGACACACACACTAGACATTCCATTCTCAGCATCTGTCTGTGGATAGCCTAAGGTAAGAAACTAGGAGAAAACTTTGACTCACTCTCACAGTTTGATCCTAATTCATTTGAAAACAGGTGCCCCTCCCCTTTTACATGAGAACTATGTTCTGAGTCAGTCAGTTCCCATGTCAACCTTTCTGTCCTTTCCCATCAAACTCCTCATTCTACCTCTAAAGAGAGACTTCCTGTATGCGAACCACACACAAGTCAAATGGGATGGGGGAGTAGCAAGGCACACCTTGGCATGTATACTCAGTGGAGGGAGAGTGCAGTGTGCCCAGGAGCAATGCTTCCTGGGCATTGTGGTTCTACACACATATTGAATAAAAACTAATGCACTGCATGCAACTCTAATATGAGAATCTGGAATCAGTGTAGAAGGAAAGCACTTCTGCTTCTTTGAGGATTACTTACCAGGCACTGCAATTTGGGGGGCCAGCCATGCATGTCAATCTGTTCAAGCAAGAAGAGAAAAATGGGAGTGAAGAAAATGGTCTTCTACCAAAAAGGATCTCCAGATTCTCCTTCCTCCAGCGTTGCCAATGGAGGGCTCCTGGAAAGGTAGCACACAACAGGCTCAAGGGAGCACATGATGCCTGCCCTAAGGCACCAAGTCCCAGCCACACCTTCAGGTCAACCTTCACATCATAGGCATACAACTGAATGAGGAACTAAAAAGGAAGTACAAGAAGAGCTTTCTCTGTATCTGAATTTTTTAATTTGGTTACATGAAGAACTACAGATGAAGTAAGTATAAGCTCAGGAAATATTAAATGAGAAGCATATTACTATCACCAGTTAAAACTCACTTTCTGATTGTAGGCTCCCATTCTGGGGCTTCAAAAAGATCTGAACTTACATAAGTTCATCGTAAAAAAATCACAATTAATGCTTATGTATACATATAAATCTCTCTCATCACCCCACCAACATCAACATTGAAAAAATAAAAATATCTGAACCCAGGGAGTCTGATTCTAAACTCTGTACTTTCAGCCCACTTCCCCTTTGGCTCCCTCAAAGACAAATAAGGGATATAGGGCAAGTAATGTTTGAAGAGAGATGGGCATGGAACAGTGTTGTTCAATCATTAAAGAAGGGTAGAGGCAGGAGGAAAGGTAGGCAGTTCTCAGAAGATGAAGATCAAAGACAAATGCCTGAGTGATGGGAGGTAATGAAGACAAGCTCTGCCTCTTCATGTATTTATTTATCCACGAAATACTGTCAGGGTCAAACAGCATTCCAGGAACTGAGGTAGGCACTGGAGATACAAAGATAAATAAAATCTAAGCACCCTTCTCGAGGAGCTCACATTTCAGGAGTGATGTAGGGCAATACATATTTTGATACCATGTAGTGAATACAATGGTCAGAGTACAGAAGGAGCCATAGGAGCTCAAAAGACGAAAGTGCTTTGTCCAAAGTGCTGAGAGAGATTGCACAGAGGAAATGCTATTTGAACAATTGAATGAGAAGTTAGAAGTGGCCAGGGAAAGGGCTCAGGGAGAATGGGCATTTGAAGTCATGGGTAGAATGCAAGCAAACAGAAAGAAGAAATGAATGGTGTTCATGGAATGGCCAAAGTCCCATGTGTTCGGTCAGTCATGGAGGAGTAGCAGGAGCCAGGCTATGAAATTACTCCAGGTTATTACCCTAAGGAACAATTGTGGGGTTGGGAGTGGGACAGTCGAAGCTTTTATACAAGAAGCAGAGCATGATCATACTTAGTTTTAGGAATGTAATGAGGCGAAGTAAAAGATCGAGTGAAGAGGAAGGAGCTATCAACAGGAAGGTCCGTTAGCTGGGATGTTGTTGCAAAGGTCCACCCAAGAAAACAAAAGGCCTGTACGAGGGCAGTGGTCTGACAAAGAAGCGTGGACAGACCCAAGAGACACAAATGAGGCAGAAGTCCAGGATTTTAGACCGATAGAGAGAGAGTTGTTGAGCATTACTTTTACTTCTGAGAGAGGGTAGATGTCCGTTAACAGGGAGAGAAAATTTACAACAGCGAGGATGCTTATGACCTATTGTTTCAGGAATCTGCAATGCAACCAGATGAATATTACAGTAGACTCTGTAATTGCTGAGACAAAATATCATCACTGTGATCTCCTAACACCTTGTTTTCAATGCCAGATATCTTCACTGTAAAGATATTAGTGATGGATAGTTAGATATTTGGCAACGGAATTAGTTTCCTGCATGTTATAGATGAAGATGCAATAATCGGGGTATACTTTGAGTTCAGTTAAGCAGAACCAAGATTTTATCAGGTTTTACAGTGCTTTGATATATGTTGTTGCCTTTAACCCTCCTCCCCGTCCCTCCAGCAATCCTAAGGGTAGGTATTTAATAACCTTCCAAGGCAATATATATTATCCTTTCAATTTTACAAGTAAGGAATTGAAGTCTGTTGTCTTAGTTATCACATGGTTAGTTACTAGCAGAGCTAAGATGACCCCTTTACTCCACTTTGGCCTATAGAGAAAGATCATCCTCATGATGCAAATACACTGAGGTCAGAACTGATCTTTTCAATTCTTATGTTCCTGATGTTAATCAGGATGCCCAGAACGTTGACGTTTGTCAATGCATGATGGCGTTGAATCACAGAATCTACCATCTGTGGAATGAATAAATGGATGTCAACCACCTAACATTCCAGAATTCCTTGCTTTGTTAAGAAATATGACTACATTCCTGAATAAATATTTTTCTGGAAGTGAAAAATTAAAGGTGTTTGGCAGGTGGTGATTTCACTTCATGTGAAATAGCTTGGGAGAGCCGGTAGATTCTATGAGCTAAATAACACATAAGGGAGAATTAATTAATAAAGAGAATATGTAAAAAGAGATATTTCCATGTGATCTAATTAATTTCCCAAAGTGCTGGCAAGAAGACCCTTCCCTGAAGCTTATCTAAATAGGTGTTTTCATCGCTTATTTTCCGAGGGTATATCTACACACCAACCCTCCTCGCCTGCTCTGGCTGCCTCTATTTTATTACGTGACATTTTCATTGAGCTATTGAAATTGGATGTGTCAGACACATTAAAAGCCATGGCAGTTGTGGCAAGTTAGTTGATATATTTTAAAATAAACCAAGAGGGCCATGTAGATGTCAAGGGAATAAATTGCTCTGTTTAGCAACAAGTGATTTATTTAACTACTGAAGACAGGGTCCAAGTGATGCCAAGCTGCATCCATTTTGGAAAAAAGCTGAGCTATATTCTCAGAAATCTCTCATGTGGGACCAACAGAAGAACAGGAGAAGTTTATGAGAAGATTAATTACATTCTTGATTTGGGGATGACCCCAAGGAGTGAAATTTATTTTCCATGTGCTACAAAATTGACCTCGTAGCATTTCTGAAGGTGAGGCATGTTCTGGAAGCATCAGGTATCAGCACTGACCCAGACTTCTTGGCTTCCCTCGAACTGTAGCCGCAGCCCTCTCCTGAGCTTGCTGGCATCCTGGAGCGTGGTGAGCAGAAAGGCTGAAGTCTGGGACTGCACCCTTTCTTCCTCCCACTATCAACCTTGACTGGTGACTGGTAGGTACAAGAAAATCAATATATGTGAATTGATTGCAATCTAAAGTTTCAGAAATGCAGCACAGCAGCTCAAAGCACAGGCTCTGGAAGCAGCAGACCCAAACCTGCATCCTGGTTCTGCCACTTACTCACTGAGTGACTGTGAACAAGTTTCCTGGCCTTTCTCTGCCTCATTTTCCTCGTCCGTAGGTGAAGATGGTAACAGTGCCGACCACATACAGTTGATGCGAAGTTACATGCGTTACTGCAATGGCAGAGAGGACCACCTGCGGTTGCCCCTTCTCTCATCATTGATAACAGACTCTCCATGGGTTCATTCCCTCAGCATACGAAAACACGTATGTAGTAGCCCCCTTGACCTGACATCCTCCAGGTTTGACCTTATTCCTTTTCTCTCATTTACATCAAAGCTCCTCATGGAAAGAATTGTGCATTTGCTCTTTGATCCGTTCCAGTCAGATGTTTACCTCTGCTATCCCAATGGAACTGTTCCTTAAAATCATCCAGGGCCTCCTTTTCGTCTAAAGGTCCATTTTAAAAGTCTCATGGGATACAATTTTTCAGCAGCAATTGACCCATTCTTGACACCCTTATTCTGAAACACAACTCTTTCTGGGTTCTTTCTCGTTCCATTGACCACTCTCTCTTAGTCTCCTTGACAGACGCTTCCTCACTGGAGTGCCCCCGGAGTCAGCCTCGGGAACACTTCTCTTCTTCCACAGTCCCTCGATGATTTCATCCCGTCTCATGCTAGCCACAAACATAGATTCAGATACATGGCCGGGACTCCCAGATCAATACCTCCAGCCCCAACGTTTCCCTGGAATGTCCCAGACTCCAGCTCATTTTTCACATCTCCTCTAGGATGAATAATAGGCCCTTCAATCTTAATACAGTCAACCCTCATTATTCGCAGAACCTGGGTTTGCAAATTTGCCTGTTTGCTAAAATTCACTTGCAACTCCAAAATCAATACCCGCAGGGCTCTCAGTCCTTTGCAGACATGTGGAGGGCTGCGAAAAACTTGAGTCACTGGACACGCGCGACCCAGCCGAGGTCAAACATGGCCAGGCTCCGCCTTCTTGTTTCAGCTCTCACAATGTAAATAAGCATCCTTTGGTGATTTGTTTAATGCCACACTTTTTTCAGGTTTGTGCTCTTGGTTGGTAATTTCACTTTTAAAGCGGTTCCAAAGTGTTGTGCTGACGTGCTGTCTAGTGTTCCTCAGTGTAAGAGGGCTGTTAGATAAACTTCGTTTAGGTGTAAGTTATAATGCTGTTGGCCAGGGGTTCAATGACAAAGAATGGGAGCTATATCTTAAGTCAGGTGTCTTTAAACTGAAGCATACCTGAAACAAGGCTATGTATTGGCCAGTCGATGAAAACACCTGTGATCCGGGCCTCACAGGATGCTACCCCGTATTTCTCCCAGGGGCAACGGTTCGGCGTTCATGCTGCCTCTGCAGAATAGAACCTCCGCAAATAACGAGAACTGACTGGTTTTTAAAACTTGTGAATTCCTCCCATCCCATTTTTGCCGCAGAAGGTAACTAAATTCTTCCCGTTGGCTTAGGCCAATTACCTTTTTGTTCATCTTTTCCTCTCATCTCCGACCTCCGACACATGAGCCAGTCCTTTGGCGTATTCCTGTGGAATTGCTCCGCCTTGTTTACCTTCCTTATGTCAAGCCTGGCCCAAACACGATCATCCTGATGGGGCGGGGGTAGTGGTGACAAGAGAGATAGGTCACCCTGTTCCCATCCAAGACCATAGCCACCACCAGCGCACAGATAAGTCATGTTTTGTCACCCCTCCCTGGGAATCCTCCAGTGGCTTCTCATTTGATTCAGAGCGAAGGCCGAAGTCCTCACTGTAGCCTTCAGCTACCGGCCATCTATGCTGATCTAACACATCAGGACGTCCTCTCCCCTCAAGGCCTCGCCCCTGCCCTCTCCCCTACTTCAAACGTTCATCCTGCAAGGCTTCCCCTGGCTCCCTCCTCATTGCCGTTGTGTTTCTCCTCCACATCAGCTTATCAGAGAAGGCTCTGCTGGTTACTCTCTAACCCTTTACCCTGCCTGATTTTTCTTCATATCGGCTGTCACCCAATATGCTATAAATCTGTTTATTGTTTCTTCTGAGGAGAATATAAATTTTTTGAGGGCAAGGACTTTATCTGCAATGGTCACTGCTGGTTCCCCAGTGCCTGAGACAGCATCTGACACAAAGTAGATGCTAAATAAAATGTATTAATAATCTGATGGATTCTTCCATTTCTTTTACAATACATCGACATAATATTATTCCCGTTTTTAGGGTGACTTATCTGCAACAATGTTAAGATGTACGTCAGATTGCCTCCCCTGCTTCCAAGGGTATGCCTGGCTTCCCTGGCATGCCCTTGGAGCCATCTCGAGCAAATCAGCTCAGGGAAGGCACATGCTCACACCGCATATCAATGCTGGACACCAGGAATGTCGGGGTCATCTACTGCCCCTGCCTCTTGACTTTGGTGAGGGGCACTAAGAATAACTGTGTTGCTTCAGAAAATATCATCTTGAATGCTCTATAATAGATGATGTGTTTTGATTTTCTTGTAAATTACCTCTTTTCTTCCCAGTATGAATTATGGAGGAGACAGCTTCATTCTCAAAGGAAGATGTGCCACTTGCAAATTTTTCTTCCCACACAGGATGCACCACCGTGAGATCACCATCCAGCCAGTTGTGGTGTTGAGACTCAGGACATTCATTTAGATTTAATGCCTGGAATGTTAACTGCAAGATTCTCAGGTGTTAAGGCCCTTACCAAGGATGTTTGCTTAACTTTGAAAGAAAGGTTTCCTTCCCTTGGAATATACTTCCTGGTGAACAGGATCAGGTGTTGCTTAATAGATATTAAACAGATACAGAATAAACGGTGGATTTATGTAGGGGAAGCAGCTGCTTAGGCAAACTCACTCTTCAGCCTTGGTCAGCAAGCCAGAATTTTAGGGCGGAGCTGGGGCTAGAAGCCACGTGCATTGAGGATCTAAGGAACCACCCACAGAGTCATCATTCTTCCAGACTCAGGCTCCTCCAACACAAATCCCACTCTATTCCCAGGCCAGAGAGCCTCCATGGTAGGAATTGCTCAAGCCTCGGTTCACAGATATGTCCCTGTATTCGTTTGCTCCCTGGGTATGCATGCCGGTCGGCTCCATCTGCGACAGTCCAACTTAACAGAGACTCGGGGAATTGATATTAATGGCAAAAAGAATACATGTTCATTGTGAAAATTTTGAAACATACAGGAAGAACCATGAGTAAAAAATGGGGATCATAATTCTAAGTCCCAGAGACTAAACACCGTTATCAATTTAGTGCACAGCCTTTCAGCCACTTCTCTGTGTGTGGGGGAGTACATATAGTTTTAAATGAACTGGATCATTCTAACAATGTTGTTTTATAATCCTTTTCCACTTACTCTTCTATTGTGAACATTTTCCCAGGTCGTTACTTACCCCACTGCAGCGATGTTTTTGAATGGCTGTCCAGTATTCCAATACACATATGTTCCATATTTTATTTAACAATGCCTTACAGTTTAACATTTAGATAATTTCCAGTTTTTATTGTTAAAAATAACACTATGGTGAAGATTGTAGAATGAATTTTATATGCATTTCTGATGATTTCCTAAGACTGAATTTACTCAAGCAAAATCATGCAATCTAAATATATGAGTATTTTTAAGGCTTCAAAAAGTTTTTGCCAGATAATATTCTTCATAGATTATAAAAGGGTCCCTTTTCCAGAGGTGGCTTTTAGATGAGGCTACTACTCTGAAAGTCCTTTTTAGGGTCCCTCTCTCCTTGATGGAGCTAACCTGCACCCCAGAAGCACCCAGGGCACTGTGGGCAGAAGGCTGTCCCTGGACTTCAGGGCCTCCTAGGCCACAGTTACTCATCTCTACGGCAGGGCCGGCGGCAGCAGGCGGAGGTCAGGTGATGTGCATGGGGTCATGCAGCCAGCAGTGACTCAGCAAAACCACTCCAGCTCCTGAACTTTGCTCAGATCACAAGGATGAGCGCACTCACTCACTTTCCTGAGGTCCATTATTTCCAAATAATTTAAACAATTAGAAGAGGCCACTTGCACATGAGATTGTGGATATTAATTTTTGGAATAACTGGTTCAGCCCCGAGACTTGGCTCAACGGTGACACCAAATGCTGTATAATCCCACCTTCTTTGTCCTTTTTGCAACCAATCAGGGAATGATTTATAGAGTTTCCCTTCACAACATTATTTGCAACAAAGCTGTGTCATGGGTGTATCCAGGTATCCATCTAAGACTCTCAGACTCAGAGTTGTAACTGCTGAACTGGATCAAAACAAAAAGTCTCACTCATTATGACTCATACATAAAACTCAAGCAGCCTGGTCAGGCACTAGAACACCCACACCAAGGTAAGAAAACCCCTGGTGACACAGACTGGCCCTCAGATGAAGGCCTCTTGTGTACATCATCCATTATTCAGTAAACCGAATTAAACTCAGGTGACCTATAGTGAGCCAACCTACTAAGACCCATCCTCTGCGGTGGGTGGGGCCAGCACAGGAGCCTGACTGCAGCTGGTCTATGAGGCGGCTGTGCTTCCATCAGTTTACAAATATCTGTCTGTTTCTGGATATTCCCTAGATCGGTGCCTATGAATTCAGGTCCTCCCTAGACACTGCGCTTGGTTTTGCTCCTTAACCACAGACTGTGGGAGTTGAAGCCCACGTGCCCCTTTCAGTGGTGACCCCACTTACACAGAAGTAAGAGAAAGCAGAAAAGTATGGACTCAAACCCACAGCAGGGAGATGACTCCTGACCTTGGAGGGTAGATCGGTTTCATCCTCTGCATTTACAGATAAGCCTAATATATAAAAACGAAACAAACACACTGAAGAGTTGTAAGCCATAGTATAACTGTTGAGTTAATTATCTGCATATAGAAATAACAAACACAAAACCTAGCTAATCACAAACATTCCCAACGCAGGGGGCGGTGTTTATAGAACCAGGAGCTAGGACTCTTTTCAGTCCCTATTTGCATGAGATTGAGTTTCAGGGAAGCTTTTGATTTTTAGCTAAAGATGATGATGGAATTTGGAAAGAAGTCCCTGAGACAAAGAGCAAGCTGGGAGGGATGAGGACAGTGGAGGGGTGGCATGGCCTTTGGTTCCTGTAAGGACCTGGAAAGTGACTTTGAGCTCTAGGAAAAGAGGTATTCCAGCCACTTCTCCTGGGATCCAGCTCTGCTCTGATGCTCTGCAGATCAACAGAGTTGGGACCTTGGAAGCACACTCTTAGCATGAGCCAGGTGAGGCTCATGACCGCGCTTGCCACTTATGGCAGAAGAAGCAAGAATCCTTCAAAGGGTATTTTGAATATAGGACACTGAGGAGGGGGAGCAAGGAAAAAAAGGGCAAAAACCATGTGTCATTGTATCCAGTAGACTCCCTCCTGCATTCCTGTGAGAGAACTTTGGGCACTCCCAGAAACACTTGGGTCAGGGAGATTTTAATACAAAGGCCTGGAGGGCAGGTTAGGGCCAGACCAGGAAACCTAGTTGTAAATGCTTAATATGTCCATTACACTGAAGTCCTCTGTTTGAATGACCAGTTCTTCGTCGCTTGGCATTCAGGTAGTTTCCAGTTTTTCATTATTAAAAATAACACTGCGCTGAACATTAATACTTTTAATAAATTTTTATTAATTAGAGCAGTTAAGATTCACAGCAAAATTGAGAGGTGATACAGAATTCCCATACACCCCAGGGGCCACGCATACACAGCCACCCTCGATGTCCACGGCCCCCACCAGAGTGATATACTCGTTACAACTGATGAATTTACAATAGCACAAATTTTATCACATAGTTTGTCTTAGGGTTCACTCTTGATGCTGTACAGTCTATGGGTCTAGACAAATTTTTAACGATATGTATCTGCCATTAGAGAAATATACAGAGTATATATAGTGCCCTACCAAAAAAAAAAAAACAATCTCTGAGCTCTGTCCTCTTTCTCCTTACCCCTGGCAACTGCTAAGCTTTTTACTATCTCCACAGTTTTGCCTACAGTAGTCAGGTTTTTCCTGAGAAACTCTGTGTGTGTGTGTGTGTGCGTGTGAGTGTGAGTGACTTACTGTAAGAAATTGGTTCATGTGGTTATAGAGGCTGGGAAGCCCCATGATCTCCCATCTGCAAGCTGGAGGCCCAGGGGGGCTAGGGGTATAGTTCTGCCTGAGTCCAAAGGCTTGAAAACCAGGGGAGCCAATAGTGTAACTCTGTGATAAATCCCACTTTTTATATATTATTGGATTTGATTTGCTAACATGTTTTTGAGGAGTTTTGCATCTATGTTTATGAGAGATATTGTTCTGTAGTTTTCTTGTGACGTCTTTGTCTGGTTTGGGGATTAGGATAATGCTGGTCTGGTATGAGCAGAATGAGTCAGGAAGTGTTCCCTCTGCTCCTATCTTCTTACCAGTAAACCTATCTGGACATGGAACTTTCTGTTTTCACTTATTAATTATTGATTCGATTTCTTTAATAAATATAGGCCTATTCATATTGTCCATTTCTTCTTGTGTGAGTTTTGGTAGACTGTACCTTTCAAGGAATTAATCCATTTCATGTAGCTTATCAAAATCGTGGCTGTAGGGTTGTTCCCAGTATTCTTTTAGTGTCCTTTCAATATCTGTGGGATCCATGGTGATGTCCCCTTTTTCACTTCTCATATTAGTAATTTGTGTCCTTTCTCTTTTCTTTGTTAGTTAGCCTGGCCAGAGGGTTATTGATCTCACTGCTCTTTGCGAAGAACCAGCTTTTGGTTTTATTGTTTTTCTCTGATTTCTTCTTTTCAATACCATTGATTTCTGCTTTAATTTTCTTTATTTCTTTTCTTCTGCTTCTTTTGTATTTAATTGGTTCTTCTTGTAAGCTGTGGCAAAAGCAGTGTTCAGAGAGAAATTTATAGCATCAAATGAATATATCATAAGAGGAGAAAGATTTAAAATCAATCATCTAAGATTTCACCCCACAAAACTAGAATGTGTATTCTGCTGTTGTATGAAATATTCGTTAGAAAACCATTATATCCAGTTGATTAATAATGTTGTTGAGTTCAACTAGGCTGTTACTGATTTTCTTCCTGCTGGGTGTATCCATTCTGATATAGGAGTGTTGATGTCTCCAACTATAACACTAAAATCATCTTTCTTCTAGCGTTTATGGCAGTTTTGTTTCACGTATTTGACATTCAGTTGTTAGGCACATATATATTAAACATTTTGGTATCTCCTGGGAGAACTGGCACCTTTATCATTACATAATGCCCCTCTTTGTTTTTGATAACCTTTCTAGCTCTGAGTCTGTTCTGGCTGAAATTAATATAGCAATCTGTGCTTTCTTTTGATTAGGGGCAGCATGCTATATCTCCGTCACTTTACTTTGAATCTAGACAGGTCTATATTTAAAGTGGATTTCCTGTAGGCAACTTATAATTGGGCCTTTTTTCTTTTGATCCACTGTAACAATTTCTGTCTTTGAACATAATTTTATGTGTGTTCCTGATTAAACTCATATGCATATACCAACATATTTAATATTGTGTCTACTTAGAAATCAAATTCATTGAGTCATATGTTTAATATTAGTTTTCACATATATAAGTATGCAATTTGATGACTTTTTGCAAATATGTACATCATGTAACTATCTCCCCAATTAAGATGCAGAGTACTTCCATCTCCTCAGAAAATTCCCTTGTGTCCCCTTCCCATCTCCTGCCCCTTCCTCCTGTCTTCCTGGCAATCACCCATCTGATTTCTGTCACCATAGATTGATTTTGCCAATCTAGAACCTCATAGAAATGGAATCATACAATACATAATCTTTTGTGTCTGGATGATTTCACTTATAATAATGCATTTGATATTTATCCATGTTGTTTTATATGTCAGTAGTTTATTCCTTTCTAAAGCTAAGAATTCCATTTTATAGATATACCACAATATGTTTTCATTTATCTGTATGTGGTGATTTGGGTTGTTTTCCAAGTTTTTATAAATAAAGCTAGTCTGATTATTTTTTCTACAAATCTTTGTAAACAAAAATTTTTTTTTCATGAGTAAATACCAAGAAGTACAATTTCCAGGAGGTTTGGTAAGCTTATGTTTAACATTTAAGAATCTGCCAAACTGTTTTCCGAAGTTGCTGTACCATTTTGCCCTCCCACCGACATCTGTTCCGGGTCTCTTATATTCTCACCAACATGGGAATTTTTAGTCCTTTAATTTTAGCCATCCATTCTAATGGGTATGACACATTACTGTGGTATTAGTTTTTATTTCCCTGAGGTCTACTGGTATTAAGAATGTTTTCGTGTACTTACTGGCCATTGAAATATCTTCCTTTGTGAATCCCTGTTCACATTTTACCCACATTTATTTGTGCTGTTTATCTTTTTAAAAAAACATTATTTATTTATTTATTTAGCTAGAGAGGGGGGAAGGGAGGGAGAAAGAGAGGAGAGAAACATCGATGTGAGAGAGAAACACTGATTTGCCACCTCTCTCATGCACCCCAGGTGGAGACCAGGCTGCAGCCCAGGCATGTGCCCTGAGCAGGAACCGAACCAGTGACCTTCTGCTTTGTGGAAGGATGCCCAAGCAGCTGAGCCATGCTGGCCAGTGCTGTGCTGTTTATCTTTTTAGTATTAAGTTTTAATATATTCTGTTTTATATATTTAATATATTCTGGATTCAAGTTCTTTTTCTGACATGTCTATTAAAAATATTTTCTCCCAGTTTGTAGCTTGCCTTTTATTTTCTTTCTTTGAAGAGCAGAAGGTTTCAGTTTTATAAAGTCCAATTTGTCAATTTTTTCTTTTACAGCTAATAAATTAATATTTGTGCATGATATTAGGAAGAAGTATCCATTTGTTTTTAAAACTCTAAATAGTTTAAGATTTACAATTGACCATGTTATAGATAATAATGAGCAGAGAACAAAGCAAACCAATAAGCAAATCAATTTTTTTTCAAGAGTTTAACTACAGAACAATTTATCTTAAACCAAGAAATCTGACCTTTAGTAAAAGTATCAGGTACTAAGTAATAATTTCCCAAAGTAAAAGATGGCATAATAATATCCATACGTTGTGTACATGTTGCCATGAATTTACAGTCTTGGGAAGGACTCTCTGGAAGGTTTAACTTTGTGTCCTGCTTGCTGACTTCCTTATAGGAAAGGCTTTGCAACCCACCCTATTCCAAAAGTCTATTGCCATGTAATTGAGGCTATGGACTAACAAAATGATTACAAGATAAAAAAATATAATTTTGTTGATATTTACTTGAGGATAAAATGAAGTGGCAGTTTTGAAAATGATGTATGAAAATGATCTTCTACCTCTTTTATGCTGGATGAAAGCATGGTGCTCATCTAGGCCTTGCTAACGAGGCATAGGCAAATTAAGGACAAACCATGCAAGGGATGCCTTAGGTCCCACTGCCATAAATGGCATCAGTTTGCTGCAGATGCTGGCAGCTCTCCATTAACAAGTGGACAGGACACTGACCTTGACTTTGAAATCAGCTCTCTTTGACTTTCAGCAAATAAATTACTCTTTCTGAATTTTTAAAAATATATAAAGTAGGAGTGCTACCTTTTGTCATTGTTGTAATCATTAAACAACACATGTGGAGACATCAAACACGGGGCCCATGTTATGTAGGAAAGATACTCAATAAAGTGACGTGCAATCTAAATGGATTATATATTCAAGGTTGCTATTTAAACCAAAGGATTCTATTAAGATACCACAGACTATTAGCACCTTGTCTCAAGGTAGCTTTTTGGACTTGCTTATTAGTAAGGACTCTATGAGAACGCACCATCAGACAGTCACTTTGAGCAGAGAAAATGTCAAATCCAAGAATGAGGAAGGAACTCATGTCCCTCTGGAATTTAGTAGTGAAGATGAGAGAATGGGTGTTGAGGAATAAATACTCCAAGCACATACTGGAGAGTCATTCATTAAGACTTGTATGGATCATTCCCTGCCTGTCAGACAGATGCCTGGGATGGAGGAGAGGAGAAAGGGAGACAACAATGAGTAAAACACAATCCCAACACTCAAGGAGTTCATAGTCTAATGGGAGAAACAGGCAAATAAACAAGTAATAAAGTTATAATGTTACAAATGCCATAATAGAAATACAAATCCACCCAGATATGTCAGGATGCCCAAGTACTTCAAGCAGGGTTCTAGCCTTGGCATAAGAGAGTTGCCTCCACTGAAAGTTTAACCATCTTTGAAGTTCAGTCACTCAGATATCAGGCCTCTTTCTCTACTGGCAGCTACAGGAGATGATAACTTCTGCGTGCAAAAAAAAAGCCCTCTGGCCTTCACACTTAGCCTTCAATTGCCTGTTACTCAGCTGTGTGTTATGTTTCTTCAGAGCATCACTAAACTTTAGCAATAGCTATCCAGATATCTCAGACACCTGATATATTGCCCCCCGTAGTGTATTCTCTTCCACCAGCACACCTTCCCAGTTCACTGCATGTAAAAGCTTCAGCCACTGGATAGACAGCCACCTTGTGCCAGGCGCGATCTGTGATTCACTTTCCAGCACCAATAAACTCTCTGCCAGCCAGCAGTCAAAACTTAACTATCTGTTTTCTGAAATCATGCTAGGTTTGGTTCTCCAGAGGGAGGCACCAAGACAGAGTTTGGGGCCAAGATATGTGTTAGGGCCCTGACCCGTGTGGCTCAGTTGGTTGGGCGTCATCCCACTAAGTGAAAGGTCGCTGGTTCAATTCCTGGTCAGGGTACATGCTTGGGTTGTGGGTTTGGTCCCCAGACAGGGTGCATTCAAGAGGCAACTGATCTATATTTCTCTCTCACATCCATATTTCTCTTCCTTTCTTTCTCCCTTCCCCTCTGTCTAGAGATAAATAAAATCTTTAAAAAATAGATAAGAAAAAGATATGTGTTAGGGATGAACACCTCTAGAGAAATGATGAAGGAGCAAGGTCAGGTAGAGAACGTTGAATGTGGTGGGGGATCCAAGAGCTAGGATAGCTCATTAGTCATCCTGCACTGGGCTGACAGTGAGGGCTTCTTTTTGCTTTCCTCAGTCACAGATGTAGGCCACTATTATGTGGATGTGAGATCAGGCAAAGTAACTCTCTGCAGCTGAGACAAACAATGAAGAAGCTGACACTGAAGACTGTCAGCTGAACACCAAGGGTCCGCAAGTCATTCCTTCAAGGAGCTC
Source organism: Macrotus californicus (assembly GCA_007922815.1). Taxonomy (NCBI): domain Eukaryota; kingdom Metazoa; phylum Chordata; class Mammalia; order Chiroptera; family Phyllostomidae; genus Macrotus; species Macrotus californicus. The sequence continues at coordinate 9,942 of VMDR010002096.1, read as the reverse complement.
TGGATGAGGCCCACGCCAACAGAGACCTGGTAAGGAGTTATAGATAGATGATAAATAGATGCTGATAAATAGATAGACTTACATAATACACACACACACACACATATATATATATATATATATATATGCATAGACAGGTAGTTTTAGAGGTATGCAGATGTGCATACACATTTATGCATACAGAGAGAAGGAAAAGGAGGGGAATTATGAAATAGCATTAATATTTTCTATAAATTAAGAAGGTAAGTTAATTTGCAAAGATCAAAGATGGTGTGGTTGGACATTTAAAGATGGACCATTTGGAAATATGACTGGGAGGAATGTTTTAAATCTTCTAACAGAATTTTCAAATTGTCCTGATTTTGCATATCAGCTGAAGTTTAAAGTGTAAATTTGCAGGAGACAAATCCCATAAGATTTTGAGTCTTTATTCCATAGTCTCAGGCTGTCAAGGGTAGGTCTGGAGAACTTAGTGGGCACAGACCAGGGTCTAGGGTGGACATAATAAACAAGGCAAATTGTCAAATGGATAGAGGAGTCTAGGATGCTGAGGGCAGTGTTGTGGCATCTGACCACGGAGCCCAAGCTGAATGGAGCATCAAGCAGAGCTAGTAGGGCTCCTTGTGCTAGTGTGGTAGAAAGAATGATAAGTGATTGAAGCTAGTATAAGAGTAGAAGAGGGTTTTTAGTTCTTAGGAGTAAGTTGAAGAGAGAACAGATGAAGAGGTTGCAACAGAAAAATGAAAAGACAAATGTTAAGATCTTGGTTGGGAAATCTATAAAAGACCCAGGAAAGAGCTATGCCAGTAGGACGCTGGTACAAAATGAAGATGAAAGCCAGTAAAGTCATATAAGGCAAGTGAATGTAAGGTCAACGTCATCATTGTCATTCAGAAGTTTTTGGCAAAGGCTATGATACTTAGATTTGAATTTTAGGTACTGCACAGAGCAAGGTATTAGATACCATGTCTGTCCACTGGGAATGTATTATCTAAAACCCCTGGGAGAAGATGAAAACCAATTTCTTCATTTCAGGAGACATTCCCCTTGCTTTTTCCAAATTGGGAGAAACCTGGAAAAAAGCTTTGGTCATATTAGGTCTAAAATGTTAAGATATGTTGAAATCTACTGTGGCGGGCTGAAGGTCAGAATACATTTTTTAAAAGCAGACATTGAATGGCTGTTTCTTCTTTCATTTTCTACCACAATGTCTGCTAGGCAAGGAAAATGACTCATTATTGAATTGAGTGCCAGCGGCCTGACTCATTCAGAAACCTCTTAACCACCTCGCCCAGTCTTTCTGTACTTCAGCTGATGATGTTGTCCAGCTTGGGCTGTCAGGGTTGTGCCTCACACACGGGTAATGGGCTGTAGAGCTGAGCTGGTCCTCGAAGTAGGCTAGCAGTGTTAATTCCTATTTTAGCAAAGTAGAAGCTGAGCGATATGAATAGCTGTAGGCTGGACATTGAATAGGGGGTGAAAGTGTTCTTACCACTAAAACCAGCAAAGTATTCGCAGCAAAACACTTAGTTCTAGAGCAGACAGTCCAGGTGATGGTTTGAGGTCTGCACTCAGGGACAACACAGAAATAACTGCTACCAAATTCAAAGAAGTGATAGCATGTCTGCTAACAAGCAATTTGGGGCAGGAATAGTAATTTCTTATTCAACTTTACATATCCTGTGCCTAGTACAGAGTTCGGTAACAAGTACTCAAAAAAGAGGATACTCGTTAAATGGATTAATAAATAAACTACCTTAAATATCGATTTTTGTGATCACTGTCTTTCCTGAGAAGAATGTTATACAATGCATACTTTGTAGCTAAGGCAAGCTTTGAAGTTCCCAGCAGTGAAGTGCACTCAGATGCAAGTATCAAGGAAAAAAGGATCTCTTGCATGACAGAATCTGCAGTCTCCTTGGTCTTACTCTTTGACTCAGTGTTTGATGCTAACAGCCACGTAGCTCCTGAGGCAGAGGTAGGGAAGAAATACAACATGATTCCAAACAGACCTCCACCTCTCTGTGCTTGGGCTCCCCAAAGCCTGTGTTTGCGTTTATCATCTGAACCTTACAAGCTTCAGTTGGATCCTCTGCGGTGCTCGTAAGGTAGCGAATGCAGGTCATTCTCAGAGCAGTCGAGCCCAAACGATAAATATTCACTGACGTATCTATGAGAAAGTCATTGGGGGTTATAGAATGTTAGATACAGGCTTTGTCTCCAGGGGTTTGCAATCAGCCGGAAGAGAAAAATTATGAAAAGTGTGAAAAGGCGAAAATAAAAGGTGTAAATAGCAGTTCAAGATAAAGAAGACTTGTCACAAGGCAACCTATGATTATGCAGCATTTGGCATTCCCCTTCTGGGTTCCTTCTAGAAGTCCATCTTTATTCAAGTCCTCACTCCACCCAGGTGAGAAATCTCCAGTCCACCCAGGAGATGGAGGGGAAGATGACCCCCTCCCCAGACCAGAGTTAAGTCCTAATTAGTAAAACAACTACTGTGCTTCTGTTATTGGTCCAGCAGTAGGCACAGGACAAATATTGGCCCAACTAGCCTGAAGGAAACTGAGAGCCACTGCTTAAGAGGAGGGTTCCCACCCCCTGCCTCTAAACGCAAGTGAAGTAGAGTATGGCAGTGGCTGCTTTTGGCAGTCATGTTATGACCATGAAGAAACCAGACGTGGGATGGCAGAGTGGAGAAAACCTGGGTCTCCAATGCGTAGCTGAGTCCCTGGATCAACCTTGGAGTCTATCCTAATTCAGGGCTTCCTGCTATATGAGATAATAAATTTCTTCATTGCTTAAGCTGGCTTGGAGGGGGATTTGTTTCCAAAAGGATCGCAAGGAGACAATGGCCAATTGCCAAATGTGTGGGCAGATAATAATTACTGTGAGAGTTCAGAATGGGGAGAGTTCACATCAGGCCAGAGTGGTCAGGACAGCATTCACAGAAACAGAGGCTTTAAAAATGAATAGAATTTGTACAAAGGAAAGGCGGGAGAAAGGCATTCCAGGCAAAAACCAGAAGATGAAAGGAATTTGAGGAGCAACAGAAGAATAGAGAGTGCAAAGTGAGGAAGAAAAGGTCAGATTGGATTTTAGAAGACCTTGAAGATCAAGTTAAAGTACCAGGGACTCTGCTATTTAGACACGAAGGCTTTAATGAAGAGTTTGAACAAGCAAATTGTCTGTCCCTGCCTGAGCATTTGAAGCCAGGTCCACCTACCACAACATGATACTCCTGCTGGTCCATGAAAAAAGTTTTAGACATTGATGGGCATTTTAAGCAAATGGCTCATACCGCTGGCCCTTCACCCTGACCTGCCTCCACATTCATGGCTCTGAGATCCTGATGTTCTTCCTGTGTCTTTGGCTTCTGTAGATCAGTCTCTCATCCTGCTCACCCCATCATCTGGCCCTCGTTTCTTCTTTCTCATGAACTCTGGGGTAACATGCTTCTCTGCAGGAGAGCCCCACTAAGCTCTTTTTGGATGCATTACTTTCTCACAGGCCAGTCCCTACCCCAGGACTTCAGGAGAAAAGGAGAAAGATTCAGGTAGAAATGACAGGTCAGAAGTCAGCCAGTCATGGCCATGCCATGGTGAGAACCAAGGCTGTTTTAAGGAAAGTCACCTGAGGAGCTCATACATATACTCTACAAAGAGGTATCAGGAGTTGACAGGAAAAATACAAACAACCCAACAGAAAAATGAGTGAAATGGCTAACCCACATGAAAAGGTGCTCAAATTCCTTAAAATGATGGGAATTCAAATGAAAGAAACAGTGAAATATCACTTTACCAACACCTACTACTCCAGCCAAAGTTAAAAAGAGCTTCATTATCTACTGTTGGTGGGAATGCAGGCAAAAATGTACCAATACATTACCGCAAGGAATGTAAAGATTTACAGCCTTATTTGGTGATGGCAAAATGGCAACAACTCTTAAAGTTAAAAATACATATAGCCCTCGACACAATAACACACTTCTGTTTTAATCTCATAGAAATAAAAGCAGCAATACAAAAGACATACGCACACACATATATTGCAATGCTGTTTGTATGAGGAGGAAAACTGGGCAAAAAGAGAATATTCATCAAAAGAAGAGGGACTGAGTAAATTATAGAGTATCGTGCAGCCAGCACAGTCTGGTAGTGCTCTGCCAGTGACTTGCAGGGATGGACATGGGGATTTATCTAGTGCCTACCAAATGCTAGGCACATTTTTAAGTGCTTCACAGGTATTAACTCATCGATCCTCATAATAATCCTATGCGGTAGAATTATTATAGCGAATTTAAGTAACCTGTCCAAGGACGCACAATTAGTAAGTGTCAGACCTGGGTTTCAAACCCTTAGGGGTGTGGAGTTGCTGAAATTAGTGGAGCGGGAAGACTAAGAGTGGAAACCCAATTATTACAAAAAGAAAGGAAGAAAAGCATCAGACTTTACTATTTTAAAAGTCAGGTATGCAATAATAGCACTTCTGTATTATAAATTTATATAGATGTGTGTATAAAGAACATTTTTTTTTAAATGAGAAGTCATGGAATCATAGAATCTTAATGTTGGGAAGGAATATAAAAGTTGTGTAACAATTGCCCATCTGAGGCTTAAAATGCCTCCGTAATAGCTGTGCTCAGTTGTTGTCAAATGTACCAGGGTGAGAAAATTAATGTTTCTCAGGTAGCCCTTATTTTATTTGGATCTCTGACTTTTATCAATTAGTTCTTGTTCTATCACTTGGTAGTCATACAGAATAAGCCTATTTTCTCTTCCCCAAAGACGCCTACCAAATATTTTAGAGAAGATATCATATTTACTCTAGGCATTCCCTTTTCCAGGTGCCTGGTTCCTTCAATGAGCCTTCAACATGATTTTGAGTTTCCAATAAATATGTCACTCCTTTACAAGTGTAATCTGGTTTGCACGTAGCTCATTTTCAAGCTTGGTACTCACAGTGGGACACAATACTCTATATGTGGTCGAGATATATAGTGGCCATTCAAGATTCTGACCCTGTGTTGACACAAACTAAGATAATGTTCGGTTTTGTGATGACCGAACCATGCTGTTAGTTCTGAGTGAGCTTCCTGCCAACTAAACACACTGTCTTTATCACTGCAAAGCTCTCTCACCTACATTTTATGTCGAGTTGTTTTTCAGATGCAAATGACACTGTGGAATGACCATTGGCGAGAATAACCTGGGTTGAATCTTGGTTCTGCTGCACCCTGTGAATCTGCAGGAAACTCAATTAGTTCATCTTCCCTCAGTTTTCTCAACTCTAAGGTAAGTATAAGAATTCCACTTACAGAGTTGCTTTAATATTATAAATGAAGTGTATAGATGGTAGTCCACGAAGTACACAATACAATATAGCTTTCTTTAACCAATTAAATGTCATTACTAAATTTAGCCCACAGTACCAACACTTGGGGTGAAGATGATAGCTTCTCCATGTTAATCCTTCATTCTTGCTTCCTGTCAACTGCCACCAGAAATCTCGTTTGACTGACTGATCTTCATCCTTTGGGTAAGGTTGACAACTATTTATTTCATGTGATCATCCTTTTCTCCAGTAGTCCTTTGGCTATTTTGCAGAAAAAGAAGGTAGCTCCTTTCTTAAAGTCAAAACCTTTACCTATTGCCAATATTATTTTATTTTTTTATAATTCTACAAAACTCACCAGAAGTGGATTCAATGATCTCATAAACCAGAAGAACAGGGCTCATTTAGAGCAATTAAGGGAATCAGACTATCCCATCAATTTCACTTTTACCAAGACATTCTTTCTTGTTAAAGTAGAAGCTCCCCTTGTCTCTGCCTCCACTTATTGATTGATGATTCTGCCAGCAGAGTAAGACAAGAATTTGTCAGATGCTCTAATTTTAGCCAAATGAGACTCCCTGTAGATGCCCTCCTGATTGGAGTAGGCTTCTAAACTCTGTTGAGATCTGGGTCAGGGAAGTACCTGCTCTGCCAGCTGGCTCCAAGTGTGTTTTCTTTCTTAAAACCACCCATAGGCCTGTCTGATGTTCTCATTCTCAAATTTATACATTTCTCCACAAGTGTGTACATCTTCTTGACATGCAGCTAAACTGCATCCTCTTCTCTAGAGTTAGATCTGTTTTTAATCTGTTGAACCTGGAAAATTGTCACTATCTGTCACCCCCTTACACCCCACTTCCCCCTTCCCTCCTGAGCTTAAATTCCATTATTGAAATAACTCATAAGCATCTCAAATTTCTTTTCTTTCTCCCCTCTGTCATCCTCACCTGGTTAAACTCTGGTTCTGATTATATACTATATTGTGCCTACATCCTCAAGTCTCAACATTTCTGGGGGGAAAATTATGTAACCACGCTGAATAGTCTCACTTCAAATTTATGACCACAAACCTTAAATGGGCACGCAGCACCGCCTGGCACCTCCCGTTTCATTTCTCCAACAGTTGGTTTGCCGCTCCTAATCAACTTTTTTCATGCATCTCCTTACTCCTCAAATACTCAACATCCACTCTTCTCCCTCCCAAGGACCCTCCACATACTAATGCCTTTTCTGTTCCTTTGGGTTTGTTGCTGTCTCTACCTTGAATGCTTCACTCCAACCCACCTTCTTGACTTCATGGCCTTCCTTAAACACCTTAGCTAGGGGAGCACCCTTCATCACCAACTCTCTTTTTCTTTCATAGTAGTACTTCTTTTTACCTGAGCGGTTCTATATATTTTTTCTACTTGTAGCCAAATTATATATAATATATATAAAATGTTCTGTCCAGAAAAAGTCCAGCCACTGCTATGGACAACTGGTGATCGGCAGCTTCATCACAACAACGTGCTGCTCATGTATCATGTCTCATGCAGAGGTTTTTTGGCAAAATATCGGATCAGCCAGGTGACTCACCCCCACTACAGCCCAGATTTTGTGTCCTGCAAAAGCCATGTTTTATACCCTGGAGTTTTTCCCAAAACTAAAATATTCCTTTGAAAGGGAAGAGATTTTAGACTGTCGATGAGATTCAGGAAAATATGACGGGGCAGCTGATGGTGATTGGTTGAACTGTGTGAGGTCCTAAGGTGCCTACTTTGAAGGGGACTGAGGTATCATTGTCCTATGTACAATTGTTCTTGTATCTTGTATCTTCTTTAATAAATGTCTCTATTTTTCATAGTACATGGCTGGATATCTTCTGGACAGACTCTCTCTCTCTCTTCATATATATATATAAATGGCCACTTTTTAAATTCCAATATGCGTATTCTTACTTCTTCCTGGGTGCTCCATCACATTACCATTCATAATATCCACCTTACTGAGTCTGGGTACTTGGCTCCGAAAGCTGCCATCCTGCTGTTCCAAACTGTCCAGGTGGTTCTCAAGGTAGGTTGTGTAACTATTAAGTCTTCTCTTCATTCTTTTCCTAAGTTGAATCCACTCTTAGCAAGATAACATGTTTTGCTCTTTCTTGGTTTATTCCTTCTTTGTTCTGGAGCACATCTTCTGGGAACTAGGACACCTAGACTCACAGACCCCTGAGTTGTATGAATAGGAAGCATAAATTTCCCACCTGCGAGTGGTGGTAAGAAGGACCTCTCCTATTTACTCCCTTGTTTCCTAGATCCATGTATTCTACCTATTGGAGGCACCACACAATATCATGGTTATTGATTTGTGGCAGCTATTCTTATCAAGGATTCTCCATAATAAGTAAACCCCGTTGCCCTAACACACCCCTTATATATATAATGTATTTACTTTCCTCTTAAGAATCTGGAATAGTATTAGCTATAAGCCATCCTTGGAAAAATTGAGGAGAGAGTCACTCAAATAATTTTTGGTGTGGCTTAAATCTCTCATGAAACTCTGATTAAGAAAGGATGAAGCTATGTTTTATATCCTAGAGCAGAGGTCTGTTAGGAACCTGGTGGCACAGCAGGAGGTGAGCTGTGGGCAAAAGAGGGAAACTTCATCTGTATTTTCAGCAGCACCCCATGGCTCACATTACTGCCTGATCTCTGCTTCCTGTCAGATCAGCGGTGGCATTAGATTCTCATAGGAGCGCGCACCCTCCTGTGAACTGTGCATATGAAGGATCTAGGCTGCATGCTCCTTATGAGAATCTAATGCCTGGTGGTCTGAGGTGGGGCTAAGGCGGCAATGCTAGTGCTGGGGAGCAGCTGCAAATACAGAGTATCCTTAGCAGAGAGGTTTGACTGCACAGAGACCATAAAAATCAATTGTTTACAGACTCAAATCAAAATCCTATCAATGGCAAGTGACAATTAAGCTACATCTGGTGGCAGGCTATAAAGCCATCCCCCCTACCCTCGGTGCATGGAAAACTTGTCTTCCATGAAACCAGTCCCTGGTTCCAGTAAGGTTGGGGACCGCTGCTCTAGAGGATGACATCTTATCTTTACAGGTAGTGTTTTCAAGCAGGCACTGTGCTTTTAAATGACGATTTGGTCACTCTTTCAGTCTAGCTGCTTCTTGGTGTGAATAGATCAATAGGCATTATTTTCATATGCTCAATGGCCTGTCTTTACTATAAAGAAGTGGTTCTCAAACACTAGTTTGCCTTGGAATTATTTGTAAGGCTTGATAAAACACAGACTTCTGGGCCATACCTGAGACTCATTCACATTTTTGCCAGGATCTAAGAACTTGCATTTTTAATAAATTCCCAGGTGGTGATGATGTTACTCATCCAAGGACCACACTTGGAGAACCATTACTGTAAAGTAAGTTCTTAGGTCCAATGTATTGTCATACAATATCCCAAGTCAGTGGATCACTCTATCAGCTTTTGGATAGTAGTACAGGCTGAGGTCCTGGAAAAGACAAACCCATACTCAGAATATGTGCCACTGTCTTTTCCAGGTAGAAGGGGTCCAATGTAATCAATTTGTCATTAAGTGACTGGTTGATCTCCTTGAGTGATTGGATCACATTGGGGCCTTGCACTGGTTTCTGTTAATGGCAGCTTGAACCTTTGGCAGTGGGGAGATCTACTTCAGCCTTGGTGAGTAGAAGCCCATGCAGTTGAGCCTATGAATAGCCTCTAATCGTGCTGCTATGGTACTCCACTCATACTCCCATTGTGGTAGCGCTGGAGTGGCTAATGACAGAGGTTTACTGATGTTAACTAGTTAAGTCCTTCTGTGATATTTTGGTGTTTTGTTTGTGGTTGATGCTGTCTGTTATGTAGATAATAAATGATGTAAGGGCTTTCACACTTTGTGTTCACTCCCATAGGTCCATCCTTATTTATCTTCTTGAATTTGGTGAGACTTGTGGCCTAGCATACGATCTATGCTAGAAAATATTCTATGGGCACTTGGGAAGAATGTATGTTTTGCTGCTATCTGATGGAATGTTCTGTGTATGTTGTTAGTACATGTGATCTATAATGTTCAAATTCACTGTTTCAGTATGGATTCTTGTCTGGATTATCTATCCATTGTTGAGAATGGGGTATCAAATTTCCCAAATATTAATTGCATTGCTGTCTATTTATTCTTTTAGTTATGTTTGTTCACATATTTGTGCTCCAGTGTTGTATGCATAAATATTTCTGTTATATCTTCTTGATGAATTGACCCTTTTATTACTACATGGTGACTTTCTTTATCTCTCATGGCTATTTTTAGCTTAAAATATATTTTGACTTACATGAGTTAGCTACTCCTGTTTTCTTTTAGTTAGATTTTGCTTGGAATATCTTTTTCCATTCCTTTACTTTCAACCTATATGTGTCCTTAAAGGTAAAGTGTTGATAGCATATTATTAGATGATTTAAAAAAATTCATTCAGTCATTGTATATCTTTGGATTGGATGATTTAATCCATTTATACTTAAGTAATTATTAAAAGGCAAGGACTTACTATTGCCATTTTTGGTAATTTTTTTCTGACTATTTTGTAATTCCTGTGTTA